>JAPMOR010056014.1:10189-77973 GCA_026543865.1 Argiope aurantia | reverse complement strand
ATATATATATATATATATATATATATATATATATATATATATATACAGCAATAAATACACAAAATGAAATACCATGCAGTAAAATACTGTTTTTATGTTTTTCATTTAATCGTCGTCGTTTCATCGCAGTCTAATACAATTATAATCCTTGCAGTATTTTGGGTACTTGTTGATAATTACTGCACCGGTTTGCTCGACAGTTTTCAAACTGTGTCAAGTTCCTTTTTATATCAGTTGCCAGGATATTTTCATTATGGTTACATCTGATGGGGATTTATCACAAGTTATTATGCTTCAGTTTGCAATGCTTTTTTTAAAATTTTATTGTGCATATATATTTTTTTGGCCATAAATATCAACGAATACTATTCAAAGCTTCGTTTATGCGTCACTTTTGATATAAAAAAAAAGACTGGAATCTCTTAAGAAAAGAAAAAAAAATTTCGAAGCATTTGTGAATTATGATACTGGTATCATGACTTTGAAATTAATCACAGTTGGTGAGTTGAAAGATGACAAATTTTCTGCAGTTAGTCTAATCGATGAGAAAAAAAATATGGAGAAATTATAACACCGTCTTTAAAAATGTTATGGATTCCGCTGAAAAATGTCAAATTTATTTGGGTTTGTCAAAAGCAGAAAAACATTTAATGAAACTATTCCATCCATAATTCTATTACTGCTCATAGACAATCAGCATGTTTGTCTACATTTAAGAATTTTCTTTTTTAATGAAACACCTACTTCTTTGCCCAAAAATCATTTTAAATAAGAAATGTGCAATTTCTGCTCAAGATATTCAGGACATGATTTTTCTCGCTTTTACGGTAAATGCTTAATGTTAAAATTTAGTTACCGTTTTCAATACTATGCAATACTATCTTAAAATATTACTTATAAATAAACTTACATTGGCTATCATTAAACTAATAATAATCAAAATTATTTATTCAAATTTCAATCATATGTCCCTTTATTTATACGTTGTTTTATGTCAATCCCTTTAAAGATTTATAAATAATTCTTTATTTTTTTTATTTTTTCTCAAACTTTTTTAAAATTACGAATTTGTTATTATTGTATCAGAATGCAAAAAAAAAAAAAAAAAAAAAAAAAAAATTGAAAGTTTTTCATTTAATAATTTCTTTTATCGTTTCCATTCGAATAATTACGTTTAATTTTTTCTTGCAGATGAATTAAATTCTACTGTACAAGAAAAACTTGAACACTTGTATGTAGATACAAAATCCAATGATAAAAGGGAAGTAAAGTTTATCCCACAAACTGCCAATGAAAGACTAAGATTAGGTTTGTAATTTTTGAAAATTATTCTTTTCTGTATTTCTTTATTGTTATGGTCTACAAGCTTAATATTTTCCTCTAAAAAAACCTGAATTGATTGAAGTGGAATAATTATGTTTACAATAGAGACAGAAAATACTTTTTTTCAATTATAGTTATTTTATTTATATGGAATAGTATTTTAGGTATATTTCATTTTTTTTCGCTATCTTTAACTTATTTTATTTATCAGGCAATGCATCTAATGAGGCTCCTTTTTAATAAATTAGTCAATTTAGTTTCACATTTCGAACTTAATAAATATATTCAAGATTTTTTAAAGTTCATTTTTCTAAATTTGGTAATTTTGAAAATGTATGTGTTTTATTTATTTATAAATTATTAATAATCATTGCATGGTATTCATGTTTGCATACAATTATATTTAATCAAACTCTTGGTGTTTATAATACTATTATAAGTAAATGAACATAATGAAACAGCTAGGAATTTCATTTATTATAGTTAATGTTAATATTAATCATAGTATTTTATATTCATAGAATTTCCATTTTTTAGTATTTACTTACTTGAACTTCAGGCATTAAACATTTTTTTTTCAATATACATAGTGTAATTTTCCCTTAGTTCGTGGCTTAACATGTCTAATGTTAAATCTGCCATTGATTTTTTTAAAGGCACACTAAAGATTATAATTTTTTAAATTTTTATAATGGACGCTAAGAGATTTAAATTGACTATCTGTAATTTTATTTTATGAAAAATAGATATTAATATTTGTATTTTCTTTATGGTTTAGGTCGTTCCCACTTACATCAGGCTGTTGGTACCCTCGAAGAAGCTCTACGGACATATCGAATGTGCCGACAATTGCAACTGATTGACAGCCTGCACGATCTCTTACAGAAAGCCAATGAGAAATCTCTGAGTCTTTTGTCCAAGGTCAAAGAGGACGTGGACCAGTTCCAGGAGATGTTTGAACCCTCACCCATTCGAGGTGCCTATATATATAATATAATATTGCTTCCTGGACTTCATAATCCCTATACTTATTTCATGTTCTATTACTGTTTTTTATTTATATATATATTTTTTTATATTTACAGCATCTACAAAGTTTCAGTTAAAGTTGACTGATCCAGATTTAAATCAATACAAAGCAACAGACTTATTTAAAGCTCTAGTAAGTATATTTAGTTGCTTATTTGTTCACTAAATAATCTTGTTGATTCGAACCAGTTTGGGTCAATATCTGTAGATTTGTTAAACATTTTCGTTGATTATGCAATATTAACCTTTAGTGATCACCAAAGTACATGCACATGGCAATGTCATGATAAGAGTAATAAGTGCATGTGGATCAATCGCTACTCCCCCCCCCCCCCGGTACAAGATTAGCTTCTGAGGTTTTTACTCCTCCCGCACTCTTGCTATATCACTATTACGATCATAGTTAATAGTGTCAGAAGATATCCTGATGACGAGGAAAAGCGATTATGAAAGCAATCACCTACTTATTAATAAAGAAATCTTAACCACTTATTAAATTCACGATAGTTAATTCAAATGTCAGCTATGAACCATTTATTCCTTCATAAAATGCCAATGACACAAACAAAGCTTTGCCTAAAAACGTTACGCAGATTTCATGTGAAGCTAGTGTACTATCACCGTTTCGAGTGGTTTCCGGCAAAATTGGTTCAGAACTATTGCCAAATTTTCTAGAAGTAAACTATCTTTGTAATTGCGTAGTAAAAACCTTTGTGTTGTTTTGTTAAAATCTACCTGTCTTTGATCCCCAGCTGTTTGCCTGAAATAATGCTTAATTTCAATTAAATTTCTTTTGCATAATGTGATGTTGACGATTCCCTCTACAAAGTACTTTTAAACTTTAAATTACATCAGGTATTAAGTTCGTGACTTTTTAATAGCCCTACACTTATTTTGTTTACTGTAAGCAAGAATATTCCAAATGGAGTTAACAGCAAAGCGTCATTAAAGACGTGTGTCTACGTAGTCTACTTAAAATTGTTCGTTGCCTTTTAAGATAATGTAATTTCTCTTCCTGGTTTCTCAGGCTAACTATATGTAAGCTATAATAAGCAGAATATTTCTTTCTTAACTTTTAACAATGAAAGAAATTTAAATAATTAAATATTTGATAAAACATTGAAAATTGTTTGAACGGTGTTGTCTTTCCTGAAAATTAGGACATATATATTAAACGAAGCAAAAATTAAGTAGAAATGTGCACGGCAAATAAATTGAAATCATTAAAAGTTTTTTTTTAATTTTAAAACTGTGTAGAAATAGTTTTGTACAATAACATTTCCGTGAGTTATCAAGTAATATGCTAAAGTCTCATTTATTTTTTATCTAATTAAAATTTCATAAAAACGGAATTTCAACTTTGAGATGCACACTTCCGCCTTTTAAAGTATATTTCTGCAAAATTTGGTAGATCAAACAGCCTCTCTTATAGAGCGCCTATATATATGCTTGTATTCATTTATTAATAACAATGTACATCTATTTTTCAAAAAGTAATTTGTCATTCTCTTCATAAGTTTATTTTTTTTTTCTTATTCTTTCGAAATTTTAATTAGAAACTCGATTTTCGTGTCATTGGTTCGGAGAGACAAGTGGCAACGTATAAGTACTTATTTTTTCATAGCGAATTAGCACTAATAGCATGAATTTTAACAATATGCATATAATTTATGACATGAGTCAAAGCACAAACCAGTATTAGTTTTTCGAATTAAAAAAAATAACCACCGATTTTATATATGATTATTTTTTTAGGGCCCCTTGAAATTTTTCTCTGCCAAACGCCACTGGACAGCAGCTCGCATCGTAGAGTTGAAAAAGGCTTCTGACGACGCCACTTTTGGTTTTAGTGTGAAAGACGATTGCCCAGTCGTGGTAACTAGAGTAGAGATTGGAGGAATAGCAGAGGTAAGGAAACACATGCTATTATACATTCGGTAAAATACTGTTAATTTTATCCATGCAATTTTTGTTTATAAATCTTCAGGGACAGCTCTTTCAATAAATATGTGTGATTAGCTTTCCTCGTATGTATCTTCAAAATATATTATTTGTCAGATAAACTTCAAAATGAGAATTGATGGCTTAGTAAAAAAAAAAAGGTTGAAATATTACATTATTCGAATTCTGTCTTTGGTGATGTCTCAATTAATTCTTCAAACTTTTGCTTCTTAATGAACAATTTGCATATCATGATCATAATTTTTTTTAAAAATATTTTTAATTTTTTTCTATATCTTTTTTTCAGCGTTCTAAGTCTTTTTTAAATTTTTCTAAAAATAAAAAGTTTTTTTGAAAGTAATTATAATTAATGCAAGTTGTCTAATTTACTTCTTTCTCTTTGCATTCCTATGATATTAAATAAAAATATTTTTGCTTTTGAGCGTTTGTCAATTCTATAATATTTCATTCGTTTATAGTTGCAAAAAAAAAGAAGAAAAAAATCACATAACAAAAAAAAATCTATAATCAAAATATTGGACATATTTACAAAACCTTTTCATTCTTTTGATCTGATTTACTAAATAATCAAAGAAGGCCAAGATTTTTCTTTTCGTTGTTACCCAGGGTAATGTAATTTTTTTTTCTATTTTTGCTCTCATTAACACGGATTATGTGCTAAAACTTCCTTAAGTTTTAATTTCATATTATTATTTTTAGGACATTTTTTTATGTCTACAAATTTGCCTATAGTGAGGACTAAATTTTTTTTGTTGCTGATCAGAACTATTGACTCATATTCGACAGTCATTTTGTCATATTTTGGATTAGAGTATTTGTATTTTCAAACTACTTTAATGTTCTTGTTTAAAATCATCTTCTAATTCTTTTATACGCAAGAAGCAAAAATCAACTTATTTGGTCTGCTATTATCTATTGCTAAGTTCTATTATTTAAATTTATCATGACATTTGATACCTTAAAATCAAAAACAAAATTAAAATCTATAAAAGTAAGAGATATTGGACATTGAGAGATAGAAGAATAAGGTTTGAGACTGATTTACAGAGCTTATTCTGGGTTTCCATATTCATAATACAGACTTTGAAATCCCCAATATGGACTCGTTTTTAACATTTGCTTATAAAATCAAAACTTCATATATTATTTTATAATTTAACTGCTGATAAATATTTATGCGTATAACTTTAAAAAAGAAAAGAACTTCAGAAAAAAAAATCCCTTTTTCTTTTTCGCTATTAACGTAGAAACCTAACTAGTAGCGCAATTCATAAGAAATGCAAATCATTCCATGCAGTTTTAACATTAAAAACATCTATATTTTTTGCACAGATTTAAACAGTATCCACCTTTCATTGCTATCAATAAAGGATCTTTTGTCTCTTGTAGGGCTGTGGGTTGAAAGAAGGCGACTACATTACAGCGGTGAACGACAAAGACACCAAATGGACGACTCATGCAGAAATGGCGGAGCTGATAAAATCGGCCGGGAATTCCATCTCTCTAAAAGTGGTAACACCCATGAATTGGAAGTATCTCCATTCCAGAGGTGCAGCTGGGATGTCCATGTGTTCCAAATCCACGTCTTCGAGTAGTTCCGGTTTCAGCTCGTCCTCAAGTCGGAATCCCAGTCCGGTAAATAGAATTCCATGTTTTGAAATGCTTTTTAGTTTAGTGGAACTGCTTTGCATGACAATTGTTGGTGTGCAATAATAGTTTAAGTCGTTGTCTCATAAAGTAGTTATTTGAATATATTATTCTGAATTGAGAATTCGATATTGCTAACATATGGCCTGCTTTAGAAGTGATGAACATAAAGTAGAATAGCATTCTTTATATGCATTATTCAATGCAAAGAGAATGAACTTCAACCTACTAATTCTGGGTGAATTCAAATATTCCCATACCATCATATTACCATGCTGAAGTTCTTCGTAACTTTTAATTTTTACAAATTGTTTCATTTTTATTCTAATCATTGTTCTTCTATGTTGCACGTAAAAGATAATTTTCAGTTATTCATTGAAACGATCAGAATAAGTTGATTTGCTTATCCATTTTCCTTACTAACTTTTACTTCATTTCTTTCTTTGATGGGCATTCTTTAGAACCAATTAAACGGATAATTTTAATATTTCTCTGGATAGGATTTTCAGTAATGAATTTATTCCAAGTCACAAATTTTTGCCGTCTTTTTTGTTCCTTAATAGTATATTTAATTTGCAGGAAACATTAAATATTTGATATGACGTTTTTGTTATGACGATTCGATTATTTTGCTATGAATATTTGTTATGACGTTTTCTGTTGCCAAATGTTTTCTATTTATAATAGCAGCTTGCAATGAGCTGTGCAATTTTTATAATAAATATGTTTCTTAAAAGAATAATAAATCTATGATTTTTTTAGGAAGCATTTCTGAATCGATTTCTGAAGCTTTTTTTTATAAAAAGTCTGATAGTTGAATGAAAACGAATCTGACATATCACTGTAATTATTTTAAATGTAGCTTTTACTGCTAACTTTCAAAAATTGACATTAACTCTTAAATTTTTTTTTAATTGTGGCGTAGTGAAAGTTCCAAAGCTTCGTTTTCAAAATTTTCAATATGAATTGAAATTTCTATTTAAAATATTTTTTTATACTTAATATTTCTTCTTATTAAGAAATATTTCTTTGTCTTTATGGTAATATGAAAGCATTATTATTTATAAATTTAATTAATATAAGATCGAATCAATCTGACAAAATTTAATGTTTCTGATAAATAAATTAAATAATACATTCTTCAAATAAACCATTTAGAATGGATTTAGATATGTTAGAACACTTAATACAATGGAATTTTTATGCTTTTGCTTAGAAAATAGATTTTGATTATATATTAATTTATTCTTATATTTTAAACCACTTTTACAAAAGAATACCTTGGGGAGATATTATTCCATTTTTATTTCCACTATCATACCTAGCAAAATAAAAAAATAAAAATATTTCAAACAAATTTCAATAACTGAGCTCTATTCAAATTGAATATTTCACAAGAAAAGCACAAGAACAGTAAGAATTACTTCATTCTAGTAGCAAAAGTACTTCATCAAAAAATATATCTTACTGCTCTCGAGCTTGTAGTGACTATTAATAAAGATTCACAAACTGTTTATCTTTCAGGTTGGAAGTCTCAACGGAAAGGATAATGAAAAACGAAACAGTTGGAATCCTTTCAGAAGGAGAAATTCGAAAGATCCTCTGGAAAATAGCTACATAACAAACGTCTTGTACAGATAAAAAAAGCTTGACATTTTTTCATTTATGAATATTCATTTCATTACAATTGTGGACAAACATTTTCATTTAATGAAATGCCATATTTTAATTTTTCATTTTAACAGTCTTCCGATTATTCAGTTGAATTTGATGGACACGATTATTAAAACGATTTTGCAAAAGAAATTGTGTATCTCGGTTATTTTTTTTTTGTATTGAAAACAGCTGAAACTCAGTCTTTGTTTATAAAATAATAGGAAAATCGTTTGAAGAAACCTTTTGTTTTAATAAGAATTAAAAAATTATTTTGTTTTAGAAAAAATAAAATAATATTTTGATTTCATATTGTCATGAATACTTGTTTTGATTTTTTAAAAATTTAAAGGAATTGACTGAATTTGTTGAAAATCAATCAAAATTGCCTAGCAAAAAACACAATATGCTATTAAGAAATTTAAAAAAAAACGATTTTGTTCTTTTCTTGACCTTTCCGAATTCATTTGCGTTTTGAATTTCTCGTTAATGCTTTTGCAATAAAAAAATATGACTGCTTCTTTTCTATTATTTCCATTTAGGGAAATGGTTCCCTCGCTAGACCTGATGCTACTTCAAGTCTATCTGAGAGGTGTTGCAGGTAGTACTAACAAAAGGTTGTCAAACACTTCAAAAATTGAAGTGAAGAGAAACTATCTTTTCTCTTTGATCAACCTTGATTTTGCACGATGTAATTTTCATGTTAATGCTAATACAGCTTTCTTAAAACACTCTATCACTAACTTTCTACATTTAGATATTCTTTTTTGTTTAATATTTCTAATAACACACTATTAACATTCTAATTAATGCAAAACTAACCACATGCACAATTATAATTTACGATTTTTTTTTCTCTACATTCTTTTTTTATTTTTGAAAACGATATCTTATTTTACATCCACTTCAAAAAGTGATTTTTCATTTTAAGAGCATAAAATTGATATATTCTTCTTTAGAAGGGTTTGATTTGGAAACAATTGTATTAAAAATTACCAAATGGAAATTCCATTTATTTTGACTGTTTGTAAATAATTTGCAAATATTGCTTCATTTGTTCATTTTTTTGTATTATATTTTCATTATTTTTGACTAAGAAAGACGACGTTTGTTATCTAGTCCCTTTTGTTTTATAAATGTATATATAATCATTTTCAATAAATAAAAAAAAATCCGATTTCAACTTAGTGTTTGTTATTACTTTTATACAAATTGACACGGCATACCTCGTTATGAAATAATTAATTGAATTGAATAGATTTGAATTTATAATTTTTCATAAAAATAAATTATTTCATTAACTGTCTTGAATTTATTACTAAAAAACTTCATTATTCGATAGTATTTATAAGTAGTATTTACAATAGTACTTACGACATAAACAAAGGTTACACTTACCACAATTCCAGTTACGCTCACATAGTTAAAGATGGTCATATATCAAAAAAATAAATATGTATTTAAAAAAAATATTCTGCGAAAAGCTATTTTGATTCCAAATAACAATTTTACTTCATGTTTTTATCTGAAATGATAATTGTAAATATACAGTAGCTCCCAAAAGTGTTCGTACACCAACAAGAATCAATTAAAATCCTCATTATTTACCATTATATATTCTTATTTTTACATGAAAATGTTTTCATAGCATATTTTTACAGTTCTTAATAAAGCAGTGAAGAATAAATTTTAATTACGATACAAATTATTTTTTTAAAAATAAAAATAAAATTTCACAAAAATAGGACACAAAAATGATCATACACTTTAAAAAAACATCACTAAATATGAAATTTTCTAAATTTTTATAAATGTTTAGTATTTAGTAGGATATCTTTTATTCTTTATAACAGCTTTTAAACGTTTGGGCATAGATTTAACTAAACAGTCGGTTACTTCTGCACCGATCTTGTTCCATTCTTCGATCATTACTGCTTTCAGTTGAATTTTCGATTTAATGTCGTGACTTCTTATTCGCACCTCTAATTCTTTCCAAATATGTTCTATAGGGTTTAAATCCGGTGATTGAGCTTGTGTTTTAAGGGTTTGAGGGCAATGATAGAGGCAAAAAAGACGAACATTCATGGCCGTGTGCTTAGGATCGTTGTCTTTGTAATGCACAAAGTTGTTTAAAATGCCCAATTTTTGTGCTGACACTTTTAAATTATTATTTAGAATATTTATATAAACTCTATGATCCATTATACCATCAATGAATGCTAAATTGCCTACTCCAGCCGCTGACATACACCCCCAAACCATGACACCTCCACCGCCATGTTTTACTGTTCCAACTAAATTCTTGGGATTAAGTTCGGTTTTGTTTTTTCCTCCATACAATGATTCTCCCATCCGACCCAAAGATATTAAACTTACTTTCATCTGCAAATAAGACACGATTCCAATAGCTCTCTGGCTGGTTTATCATAGAGTTGGCAAATTTAAGCCTAGCAATTCTATTCTTCTGAGTTACAAAGAATTTTCTTCGTGCAGAGCGGCCATGTATACCAGCATTCCGAAGAATTCTACGAATAGTTTCACAGGAAATAGAAGTTCCATTTGATTCATTATATTGTGAAGTAAACTTTATTGCACTCAGACGTGGATTTTTTAGAAATCTACTCGCAATATTTCTTTGACTTCTAGCTGACAGAATTTGAGGACGACCATTACAAGGCTTGTTTGCAATCCTTTTTCCCTCTCTGTAACGTTTTATTATGCTTTGCACCGTTGAATGAGGTATATTAGTTATAGTTGCAATGCCTCTAATTGATTTTCCAGCTTTAAAATGAAATATAATTAATTTTCATACGTCTAAACTCGTTTCTTTACGAATGCGCGTCATATCTAAGAATAAAGTAAATAGAATAAATAATTGTGATATTAAATAGTAAATAGAATAAATAATTGTGCTATTAAATACTGAAATCAAACGATTTTAGTGTATTTTTCAATTAGAAAAAAATAAGCCGCAAAAGATATTTTTATGATGAATTTAAATAAATTATGTTTGGATGTACGAAGACTTTTGTGTTCGAATTTTGTGACATCATTTATTTATTTATTTATTAGAACAATACTACTTGATTTTTTATAAAAATATTTGGTCAGTTTTATTAAGAACTATTTAAAGATGCTAATTAAAAAAAACCAACGAATAAAATGCTTTATTAAGAAGTATAGAACACAATTTCTGCAAATTTTTTTAGTGTACGAACACTTTTGGGAGTCACTGTATATTACACTACATTAAGTACTGTATCAAATCATTTGCAGCTTCATTTTCAATTAGAATAAAAATTCCTGTTTATGAAAATGCTTATAAAAATTTCATTTTATTACGTCCATTTATAATTCAACAATTTTGTATAAATCAAAATGTTTTGAACTAATTTTTTTCATTCATCAATGAAACAAGTATTAGGAAATTTGAAATAAATAATTCTAAAAATTCGTATGCATTTAGAATATATGATTTATATCATTAACATTTTGTATTTGTATTTATTTCAATATTTATAATACTTGTATTCTCTTTTCGCCCTCTAAAAACCAGCCATAGATTTCTTATTTACGTAGGTAGTAATATCAAGATTGTAAAAAGCGGCATATTGACTGAAAATGGCAAAAAGCATCATGCTACTTGGAAAACTAGTTTATCGGCATTCATTTATTTCAAATCCATTTTTTAAATGATGTCGATGTGAAGTAGCAACTCAAGGATTTTTCACTTCCGGA
Organism: Argiope aurantia; assembly: GCA_026543865.1. Taxonomy (NCBI): domain Eukaryota; kingdom Metazoa; phylum Arthropoda; class Arachnida; order Araneae; family Araneidae; genus Argiope; species Argiope aurantia. Next base: position 66,621 of record JAPMOR010056014.1, on the reverse strand, counting down.
CATTGCTATATTTCTTTTATTCCAACAATAGCATTTCCAGCCACAGCGTAATAAATCTGAAAGTGATATGTTAATAATTGAAGATTTTATCATATGAATTTTAGAAATATTTCATAATTAAGAAAAGATATAAAAATGAGGAAGAAAATAATTTGAAAGATTGTTATGTTTTAAAATGACGATAAAGAAAACAAAAGATTTGAAATAAAAACTCTATCCTGAGCTTCATCTTCTTAATTATTTCTGATATTATTTTTATCCAATGAGTTATTGCCAGTATGTATCTTTTGAACTCAAAGCAATTCTAAAAAAATCTGAGCTTCTTTTTGAAAAGAGGCTTTAAATTAAAAATACTTGCATAAAAAAACTTTTTAATAATCAAAATAGAGATCAAACAAAGGTGTGTACATGAAACAGTGAGAGAATTAGAAAGTAGGATGTTGTTTGTTACATAGGTATATTTTTTGAATTTAAAATTTTCTTCCGATAAAGAAAAAATAAATTAAAAGAAATTTAAGAAAAAAAAATTTGAAAAGTTAAATGAGATTTGTAGTGAAAATTTGACTACAGACTATTTCTTAAATGTGGTTGTAGTCGTACTAGGAAATCAGCATTTGCATAATGCTATTTTTTTTTTCTGTATTTGCAAAGAAAATACTTAAACAAGATTTTCGTGACTTAAAAATGTCGCTAGAATCTGTCTAAAAAATAAACAGTTTTCTCAAGTTTCCTTTATCATCAATTAATACATAATTTTTTTAAATTCATGTTTCCTTGGTGGAATCAAATAATTGTCAGAATTCATTTCCTGTTGATAAAGAATTCATAACGACAAGATTAAAAACAATTGAAATTTAAACATTTAAGAGAATGCGTTTTAAATGTGACCTATAAAATTTCATAATATGACAGTTTTGTTTTTTTGGCGGGAGGGGGGGGGGGGGGTAATTTTTAAAATTTCTTTCCTTTTCACTCTAAGGTGTAAACTGTTGTAATTGGTGTAACAGATGAATAAAATGCTAGATCTTTCTGGAAATTTTGCCGAAACACAAGAAACAATAAAATATTATGAAAGGCTGAAATAACAAAAAATTTATTTCCTCACCGAAGAAGAAAGTTATTTTCAGTATCAGAATTGTTGATTTTCGAGTTAGTCAGTTAACTACGAAAAAATTGAAACACACAGATGTGCAAGTGAAATATGAAAAAAATTCTGAGAATAATTTCATGAAATTTAAAGAATACTTGATTTAAATATGCATTAATCCGAACGTATGGCACTTGTAAAACAAATGAAAAAGCAAAATTAGATTAGCTTGAAAATATCACACACACACACACACACACACACACACACAAATCCATCGAGGCCCTACTTAACATTTGAGTTGGGAGTTTTTTTGGAGCTCTTAGACAGTAAGAGGACATTTGTCATTTCAGGAATTGTTTAAAAGTCTACTTCTCTTCGAAATAAATTTTTTCCTCTGTCATTTTAGTTTTTACAGTCACTCAAAAAGTAAACGAATAACCGAATATTTGAGTCGTATAGTGTAGGATTCTTGTTATACTATTAACATTGTTTCTGTCTCCGTGAGTTACACTTACAGTTTGTAAATAAATTTTCGAGTCAACTTTTATATGAAAAAAAGGGGGGAGGAAGGGAAATAAATCTAGTAGCTCAGAAACATTGATCTTCTTCCCAAAATACTAGAACATAAAATACTGATAGTCCTATAGAGCGTAAATAAATATTTCGAGAAAGTAAATATTAAATCATTAAAACAATCGTCAATTAAATAAGAAAAAACGAGGCAAAATTATTTTCGAATTAACGGAATTTTCTAAGAAAAAACAATCATGTAGTATACAAAATATATAAAGTAGCCATGGGCTATCCATAATGGGACAATTCACATTCGATTAATTTTGTAGCAAAATTTGGGAGAATAATAAGACAGAGAAAAATGAAATGTACTAATTGTCTTCAGCGATCACCTGATTGCCCACCATATTACTAGCATTAATTTAGTAAAATCAACCAACATTGATAAATTACATTCTATTACATGAAATAGAAGAAATATTTTAATTTATACTTGCACAATAAACATACGGCATACTTATTGGTCAGCTATGTCGGCAAAGTTACGAATTTGGTGCAGTAGAACCTGAGAGCTGTGTCAAGGTTTAATTTGCTATATTTCAAAAAAAAAAAAAAAAAAAAAGTACTTAATTTTTATAGATTCGAATTCCGTAGTATCAATTTAAAGTATTGTAGGGAAACCCTCAATTTATCACGCAAATCAATTGCTGACTCTAACTAATTGCTGGTTGTGACTTAAGAATTATAGGATACGAGGTTGATTAATAGATTTGTTTAATGCCACAAGAACCAAAGATGGTTGTAACGTGCTAGCGTTGTGTTAGATGAGTTTATTTTAATAATGCAAGAAATGGTCTCAAATCAAAGTTGACGAGATCTGTGAATAATAATGCTCAATGAGAAATAAAGAGGAGGGATATGTTAAGTTCAATACAATTACAGTTATTGTAACTATTATTTCTTTCCAGCCCACTCTAAGCTTCACATTTACCTCTTTCTCAGCAAACACACTCGGCTTCTGAAATCGAAAATCAGCTGCCGACTTGTCATATCCAGGCTGTCACAAAAATGTATTAGTTTCATATCCATGATAATATTTGCAGTTTTTTTAAAATTAAATTAATTCATCAAAAAACGTTTCAATTTATTTTATCCATCATAAAGTACCTATTTTAATAAATTAAAAGCTAAAAAATTGCTGAAATTTTCGCTCATTTAGGTTAAATATTTATTGGCATTTCAAAATGCATAGTAGTATTCTTAATTTACAAATTATACAGCATTTTGCTTTACATTTACAATCTCATTAACCTCTACATTTTTCCCTCTCACGTTGATATTAACTGCAATATGATATTTTACAAATACTTCATTTTCCTTATTCTTTCTTGTCGTCTAACAATCCAGTTGTTGCAGAACTTTAGAAACTTTCTTATTTTTGAGTTCATCAGGTGTTGCACAGTTTCCCATGTTAGCTAATGTTTTAGATTTCTTCAAAATCCACATCAATTGACAATTGCAATTCCATGGATTATCTGCAAATAAAAAAATGCGTTGTGTTTTTAAAATATAATACTATATATAGACATAAACAAAATAATTCAGAAACTATTCGTGTCTCAATGTTCCAAAATGTACAGATTCTTGATTTAATCAATTTTATTTAATAAATTCTTAATGGAATTCAAGGAAATGGTTTATACTGCAATAGTAATCTATATTCATTCAGTAAATTGCAATGTCTGTATGGCATCATTATTATCAATGCTTCGCGCATTTTCACTTTCTTTGCTACAAAGTATAGAGAAAAATATCATCATCATCAAAAAATTTATATTCCAGATTCTGACGAATTACGTGTTTCAGATCTACCTGAGCTCGAAAAACGCAATTTTGAAACTATACGTCTCTTTATCTGACTATTTATTTGTAAACACAAAAAACGCTCTCAGGTAGACGGATAAAAGCGGGGATAAAAAAATCAAAACTCTTAAGGAGATCTGAAACGTGGAGATTTATAAAAATCCCACATACGATTTTTTTTACGATTACAATATTTTCTCAATACTTCGGAAACGAGAAAGTAAAAAAAGCAGTGCTTCAATGACAACTATCTACTACTAATTTATCACGTATCCTCAACTTTTAGTGTATCGAAAGATTAATTTAGATTTTAATTTCTTCTATTCTGAAAAATTATTACATTTCTGTGGAGTTTTCCATCAAAGACTTCGGTGCAATATGGATACACCAATGGATCTGTTGGGAAATAAGGACAGCATCCATGCTACCGAACTAACTGGAGTATAGCAATCGTCGCCCCTCCACCATGATAATTGTTCCATGACTACTGCCATTAGGAATCCATCAAATAATCCACTCGAAAGCGAGTCGCATATACTTGTCGTCCACATGATGTCAGTAGCTCTCCACTTTTCTCTGTCGCATTGACCTGCTAATTTTCCAGTAACAATATATGGATTGGCGTTTACATCAATGTTGCTTTACCTGTGAGTTCCAATCTCAAAATGGTAGCGTAAATAAATTTTTGAATTGTGATGTCGTTGTTTCTTATGGCACTTGCCACTGACAAGCTCGCTGTTACGAAGACAGCGATTTTAAGCCCGAGGGGGAGCGTCTCTTGTTTTGATAGTAGCGCCAACTAGGGCCAAGAGTACAACTTTACTACTCACGCATCACTCATTCGCTTGCACAACCCCTTTTTACAGAAAGGCATATTCACACATCTCACAGATAGAACAACCATGCCCAAACCGGGACTCGAACGCGGGACGCCCAGATCACGGAGAAGACGCGCTACCCCTATGCCAGGACGCCGGCTTGAATATTGATAAAACAAGTAGCAGGTGTTTCTATCAAAAATTTCAAATAATTGCTAAACAAAATCCCCCGACCCTCAAAATGAATTTGAAAGTGCCATTAAACATCACAAATAAATATTTTAAATTAAATTATGTACATGTATTTATATTTTAGTCATATCAAACTTCATATAAACGTATTAAACTTAGCTAGTCATCTATGAAGTCATGGAATCGCATACATTTGCTAGGAGAGGATACAAATGATATCTATGAAAACACTAGACAGATAAATGATGATTATAATCTGCATCTGATATGTCTGATATGATAACAGCTATTGAATCCGGCACAAATCTAAAAACATTGTAACGGTACGCTGTTCAGGTGTAGATTAGAAATTGAATACACGACTGTGTATAATTTTAGTATGAATCCTCGTTCAAGGGCAGGACTTTCAAGGAGCAAAATAATTATGGAAAAGTTAAGATTCGAATTACGAACGATTTTATGGTTGGAATCTACTTTAAAATGTTCCTTGAAATTTTCGCCAATTTGGCGAAAACAAACAATCAAGCGAATACATCTGCTAGTAGCTCTTCTATGATTATTTCGCTTATTGTTTAGCTAAGTAATAACTATCTCTCTTTTTAACATTGGAGGTTATCATTAGCGTGCTCTTTCAAACTGCAAACAAAGAAGATTTGAACCCCTGACAATGCCAACCGCTTGCGGTGAAAAGATGTGCCACGCACGTCGAGATGCTTTTGTCGCAGAAACGCCAAAGACGTGCTACATACGTCAGCAGGCAATTGACTCAGAAGTAAAAATGATATTCTGGACCCGTCGACTGAGATTGTTTGCCGGAACTCAGTTTATAGTCTTAAGTCGAAAATCAGAAGATTTCTGAATATAAACTTTTTTCCTATTTCTATTTATAAGGAGGTATTGGATACTTTCTGTGGCCTGGGTGCAGGTTACGTGGACTGTTTTGAAATGTGTATCTATGTATTTCTTGTCATCGCAAGTGATTAAATGATGTTTCAATTCTTTTCTCTGAAAAGTCTTAAATTGTCATAACTCCAAAGTCAGTTGCTCATCGAAAAGCTATTTAATATTCTCTATGCATAAACACATAAACCTTTTTGTATGGTTATTTTTGGATACTTATAGTAGATATGACTACTTACGGACAAGATCGACACGTTGCAATGATGCTGGAGCAGATTGAAACAGTTCTTGCGGCAGTTCTACTAGTTTGTTATCTCTGAGGTAAACTACTTCCAAAACAGGCATTTCAGTAAACAGATCTCCTGGTAATGATGTCAATTCATTTCCACTTTAAAAATAAGTCAAATTGTTAGGCATTAGGTAGAAGAATAAAGAAAGTGTAACAAAGAATGAAATCGGTGAAATTAATTTGCATCCATGGTCTATCCAAATAAAAGTGAACCATTAAAACTTTGCTTAGAATTTTGCTGCATTCGATGATTTTTTTTTCATATTTTGTTAATTTTAACATTTGCCAAGAAGATATATGTTGAGTTTTAGAAAGAATATACAAAGTATCTTGTATGTTCTCTCTGTTAAGATATTTTATTAAATGAAAATATTCTTTACACATTCATACGTAAAGAAATATAATCTCAAACATTATAATCAAGGAAAAAATAATGATCCTTTCAAATATAATTTTAGTTACTTTTTCTGAATAACGATTAGATAAAAATTAGAATGTAGAATAACATTTTTGCCACATAATTTTTTTCTCAGTTCGTGTGAGATGGAAAAGTATTTATTAATATTTTTAGACAAACCTACGTTTCAACTGTTTAATTTTTCAAAAAATTAACAAAGATATCGTCCTACAATTATTACCAGATACTCCGTTCTCAATAGCTCGTGCTTAAGTGTAATTATAAAAATTTTGTTTAAATTTAGGGGAAAAAAGTATACTTTTAAAAATTACTTTTTTAATGTACCCCTGATTGAATTATTTTAACATTAGATGGCTCATTTTATAGTTCTTTCAATACTTATAATCTTCGAACTTAAAATTTTCCACTGTATTACATAAATAATCCTTTATTTAAACTTGAAAACCTAATATTCTAATTTTTCCTTTCTCTCCCTTCTCTTATCTTATCCCGGTAAAATGGCACATACTGTTGGTTTCAAGAACGCGAGACTAGCAGTTTTCGACGATTATACTTTGGTAAGGGGTGGTAAACAGAAAGATGAGTAGTTACTACACCTTCAATTCTGCGATAATCTTTCGTCCTATTGCTAAATGGAAACATCTTCTCCTTTCATCTTTCTTTTCTCTCTTATTTTGACTAAATAATTACATTCTGACGCATGCGCAAAAGCGCATAGGGTTTTCGAATCCGAGATTGAACGGTAAGTTTATATAGGATGCATATTTTATTATTTAGTATATATGTGTTTAACGCTTTGCCCATGTTAACTTGTGGTAATTATTATAATTTTGATTGGTTTTTAACCTCTCTGAGAAATGCTGTAAGGGAAGTAAAAATCTCGGATGAATCCTTAGATGGACCATCTAGCTTAAAGGAGGAGGAAATTTTGTGAGGGGGGAGGTGAAATTTCCATTTCCTCTTAATTTTTTATGATTGAAGACAGAGAAATGAATCAAATTATGCCAATCAGCATCTCATTAAAGAAAACTACTTTTGTACCAAAGCTTTTTTTACAGTTTCAAATGCTTGGAAGCTGGAGACTGAAAAGTGATTTTCAATCCCCATCTTTGGTTATTTTTAACATGTTCTGTATTGCCACGTTTACAGAGAAACAAAATGCTAAAAGAAAACGAATTCAATAAAAAATAACAGAAATATTTAATGGCAAAATTACATAAAGGTGGTCAGCTTTAGAAAATTCCAGATGCTGCGCTTTCTTTAGTTCTTTTGAATGTATTTGATTGCAATTATTTATTTATTTAAATGTGTTTAAATAATGTTACAAATACAAATAATGTTAACTATTACAATACAAATAAATACAATTATCGAATAAATACAATACAAATAATGTTAACTATTTATTTTGAAATAAATACTGAATTATGCGATATCAATAAAATCATTATCTATGTTTGATTCAATATGGAAAATTTTATTGATATTTCCTAGTTTTAGTTTAGTTATATTAACGTCCCATTTAAAGCAACACTTGGGCTATTTTGCGATGGACCTCGTAATTTTGAACCACGGTCAGATGACGAGGACGACACCTGAACTGTCACCCCCCTCTCCACACCACACTATGCCAGCGGGAGGACGTTTGGTCACAACGGACTTAACGTGTAACAGACCCCCTTACACGACGATTCTTCGGGGGAATCGGGTCACGAACCTGAAATTTTCCGGTTCCGAAGCTGAGACCTTACTACAGGGCCACCGCGGCCCATTGATATTTCCTACGAATTGAAAGGAATTTGAAGATGTTAGTTTAAATGAAAGGTATTGGAGTTGTTCAAATTATAACAAGATGCTCTGCAGTTCTAACAGTGCACCAGCTACTCACTTGAGATGGAGAAATTGCAGACTCTTGGCAGGTTTTGGCAATATGGACCTCGAGACAGACGTAAGCTTATTGTTTTGCAAGGAAAGAGAACTGATATCTGGAAAAGAAGCGAATTGATGGTCCGCGATAGCAGTTAATCCTGTACTGTCGATAGTCACTTTGTGCACTTGCCCCTTTGCAATTGATTTAAAGTCTTCTCCTATTCCCGACAATGGCGTATCGTCAATGACAAGAGTGAGTTCCTTTTCTGTATGAATGAAATACAAATTTCATATGCATATGTTATTATGTTATTAAAGTAAAATAAATATACAAAAAAATTGTTTTCTTTTTTCCAATTTACTTCTTTAAATATGATTAATATCTTCTCTTAACAGGTGCTACCTTGCTAAATTTTTCAAATTTCATAAAAGTAAAAAAAAAAAAAAAAAAAAAATTGTAAATGAGTGAATTAGTCATTTTAGACGACCAATTTTTCGCCTACACTACAATATTAATGGTATTTATTTAATAATGTTTACCAGCTTTAATGAGCTGCATTATATCCCACCAGATAAAGGAATTACTTAAACTATATTTGTGCAATTACATAGAGCATTCTGAATGGTGCTGATTCTCATATCAGTATGCTAGCAAAGTTGCATAATTAAATTGACAAAATCGCTTTAGTTATTGAGGTTAGGTGCTTTGCCAAAATTGTATTGTGCAATGTATCTCAAACATGGATGGAGGAAAGGACAGATGATCATTAATAATGCATTTAAATAACATAAGCTTTTAAATGAACTAAAAAATCGAATCATCGTGCAATGAACTGAAGTTGCGGGCTCTGTTATGGTTTCTTTTCCCATGAGTTTTTTCCCATAGAGCTCTTGTAAATGAAAGATGGTGGTGGACAGTTGACCATTGATAACCTATCTAGCGGGCATGAGCTCGTCATTCTTTCTCATGCATTTATGTACAGGATCTCCAAAAAAAAAGTAAATCAAGCTTTTAGTGCCTAAACTATTGCATTTATACATATATTTCGAATAGCAAAGTTTCAAGAAATAAGGTAAAAAGAGAATTGTTTGAAAATACTTTGACTTCTGCAAAAAGAAAAAATGTTAGAAAATTTAAATTTTTATATGATCCCTAAGACAAAAAAAACCTCTCAGTTAGCAAAATATTTTTCTTATATCCATCTAAGCAGATACAAAGTTTCAGGCCTCTGTCTGTAAAATTTGCTGAGATATTATGAGGTAAATTTATTGACTTAGATTATTTTTCACACCTCTAACCGGTGTTGGAGTGTCAATTTCGTTGTAATTTCCAAATATAATATACATATCACAAGAGATTATTTAAAGGGCAGAAACAAAAATCGTGACGCGTTTACTAACTTTCATTATTTTTTTTAAATGTTCAGATAATGCATGAATTGAAGTGCTTAAGAATTTGCTCAAAATAAATACCTTCAACGCCTACATAAAGTTGCATTCTTTTAACAATATTTGCGTGTCTGTGATCGAGTTCATCAATTATAATTGTGAGGCAGGCTTTTTGAATGCGCTGGAAAATATCTACATTAACAAAATCAATTCATCTCTTAATTCAGACATTAGGCTAATTAAAACTAGCTGAATATATCAGTCACCATTCAACACACTGTTGTTTAAAAAAAATCAGCCAAAGAATTTCTAAAAATAGAAATACATAATAAATTTATAGAAAATTGCCAGTGATGATGTATCTTTTCTATGAAGAATGGACTTTTATAGCTTTAAAAGTGATAGTTCTGAAAATTAATGTTTTTCTTTATCCCATTTAAGGCTATATTCATCTATTCAAATTGTATTTCACAGAAAAGAAAATTTTGATTTTACCTATGATGGGACCTAATTGTACTATTCTAGATGCTATTCGTGCAGTTGTATATTGTATGTATGCCAGTTACTTACTGAACTGAAATATTCTCTATACTGGAATATTCTCTATACTGTTTTGGAATATTGAGTTCTGGGCTGACTGGGCTCATAAATTAGCATAAAGGTAATTTGAAAACATAAGGCAAAACGTCAATTTCTGCATCACATATACGACGTCTCACCCTCCCCATTTCGCTTCCAGAAAGTAAGTTCTCAAAATACAGTTTTAATCACTAAATGCACTTTTTAGAGAGATACCAGGATTTCGGAAAATGTCATTCTTCTATAACTAGGTCAGGTCAGTATTACGATTTACATAGCATAAATTGTCAGCATATCTAAACAGCCCTTCTCATTAAAATATATCATTCTTTTAGAAAGCGCACAAATGCGAGTAAAGAATTGTATTTTTTAAATTTATTTATTTATTTATTTGCTCGGCATTCCAGCAACTGCTCTGAGATAAATATTCAGTTTCTTTCAAGTTTCTCTTTCCTTCTTTACAAAATCGAAGTTTCAGCTGTCGACCAATGAAACTGAAAATTATCAGTGATTAGTCATCGGCTGATGCACTATTAGACAAAACATATTACATATAATAGTTTTTCTGTCCTGAACAAATTTGTATTTCTGAAATAAATGTTTTCATCTATGTATATTAGAAATTAGTCCCTCTAAATTCAAAACTAAGCAAATTTGTAGACAAAAATGTGAAATTTTGTAATTTTGTGTGCATATAGACGATTGTAAGAAAAAACATTTTACTAATTGGCACTTTTACTTTATAAAGGATGTATAAAAATTGATTTTTTAAAAACTTTTTACTAACAACTTCCACAGAAACCAAAGTTTTTTCATACTGTTGCCTATTTTATTTAATGAATTTTTGTGATTCAAAGTATATGTCTGAGCGCAAAGGAGAATAAAAGCGCATTCCACATTTTTAGGACACTAAGTAAAGCTCAGTTTTCCCTATATCAACTTTTTGGCGATCTGAATGGTCTACTATGATTTTCATTTACTCTTATTCTTCACATTTTATAATTAAAGTTTGAAATTAATTTTATTTAGTAATACGGCGTTCAAAATAAAAAATGGCGAAGAAAAATGTAAGAAATATATCTAAATACAAAACCAGTAGGTTGCGAGCCATAGTTAAGGAAATTTTATACGAAGAGCAACAAATCAGATTTTTTATACACGAAAATATGATTTCAAATATGAATTAATAGAGTTGAATGTTTACATTTTTTTCAAACAGAAAATAAATTCTCGTGGCATGACAAAGTAGGGGAAGAATTATAAAATTTGAAAAATGAAGCTAATTTCAAAGTAGAGGAGCTTTGTCTACGTGGATGCATGCGACATAAGATATCAGTAATCTTAAAACTTTATTCAAAGTGCGACTGTTGTCACATTTGAGGTTAAAAACCTCCGTAATTCACTTATAATCTGAGTAAATTCTCCAACTGATTAAAGTCCAAGAGGTAATTTAAGACTCTTTATGCTGTCTAGTATAATAAATATAAATATTTAATCTGCGTTACAAAAACTAGTGAATTTATTAGTGGAACCCTTTCTTTCCTTTTTTTTTCGAACACATTGTGAGCTATTGCTGTTATTTACAAGATACTATAAGGAGCCGTGGAATTCTTTTTATTGAAAATGTAATAATTAAACATGGTATGAGAAAATCGTTTTGTAATATGTTGAATGTAACGAAATATGTAATACAATGGTGTGGGAATTTCAGTATTATCTGATAATTAATATTTAAAGGGAAAAAAGGATGGAAACATACAGCTAATTTCAAAAATACATAATAATATTATTCAAATGTTTATTTTTGTGTATAATAATAATCATTTGGCTTCAAATTTCAAGTTACTTTTGGATCATAATAACGAAAATAGCTAGAAGACGATACATTTATTTCTTGTTACATAAATTGTCCTAGTGGATATTTTATTCTACACATATATTAGGGGGTGTTTTGAAATGAACAAGAACTATACCGGCAAAAAAGGGAGATGTTGTCACCTATATTTTCGTATACTAACAAAATACGTCTCGTTCTATTCATTTCTCATTTTAAAAAAAAAGAAAGAAAAGAAATCCATCTCCGCAAAAAAACAGATAAGAAGCGTCGAAATCTGCAAGCAAGTCATGCATCGTGGTGACGCAAAGACGCGTTTTGAGTTTCATAGCAAAATGAAGAAAACCGAGTTTGGATTTTAGATGCTTTCTGTTTGATGAACCAGATCCAAAATTTTCTTTACAACAGAATAATAGTTTCTATAGATAGTAGAATACACAGGACTCTCAGTATTTTGATCTTTTATTTTATTTATTTATCTTTCCAAAAATATTTATCTATACTTTTCCACTAAACGTAGGAATCTGGTCTATTTTTTTATTATTATTAAGTGCCCTTTCTTAAAACAGTCATACGATTTTTGTTTTTTAAATACGGCAACTTTTCAGATGTTAGCTTTAGGATTAAAACCACTAGACTGCTTTAGTGAAGAACACATATGGAAAAATCTGAAGAAATGTCTGATATTAACCCTTAAATGCATGATTATTCGTTTCGAATTTTTTTTAAAAAAATCGTTTATTATAGGAAAATAGTTATAGGTTATGTAATAAATAAATAAATAAATCCAGGCAAAAATATGGTATATTTATTTTGAAAAAAAGTTATATGTAGAGTTTTGACACCATACAGTATTTTCCTAAAATCTAGCTTGTATCTAATATAATTTTCGAATGAAACATCAAACATTGATAGCTTACCTGACAACTTATGAGAAGTAATTTTTTAACAATTAGATAGATCACTTCTTTATAGGGAACTCGACAATAGAAACTATATCTTCAGGTAATAAATACACTGAACTTCATCCCCCACCACATTCAAATGTAAAAGAACGATATAACTTACTCGCCAAAAGTAATGTCAACTTTCTTTCTTTCACACATGATTTATTGCCTATGGTTATCAACGTGTGTTCAGAAGCAGACACACTCAGGTTTTTGAATTAAATGGAACTGAATGTAGACAATGGGCAGCAATATCTAAGGGTTAGTGAAATGCGTCCCAAATAATTGGGGAATTGTTGATTAAATTATATCAAGTAAAAACATTTCTGTACTGACTTTAAAATATATTCGTTCCCTTCTTACCTGAATAAAAGTTTGCAAACTGTTTCCAGTCCCATTGTTCCACTGTGGAATGATCAATTTTAATAACAGCTTCTCCTGACGTGTATACGTCTGGAATGGATTCGGTGCCAGGTGGAACTAGGCCTTTGATACCTGCGTGTTTGATGCTGACATCCACTGTCTTGGAAGAGAGCAGGACTTTCCACAATTTGGCAGGGATTCCATCTATCTTGGTATGAACGAGAACAAAATGGACATGGCCATCGCACAAATTGGGAATATCCGCAATCTTCTCAACACTAGCTTGACTTGCCAAGCTACATGTTATGATGCAGGCGCCATCGAAGTAAGTTTTACATGTACAAGGTTTGATGTCAGTTGAAGGACATTTGTCTTCTAAAGCACTGACGATGCAAGAGGTGAATGCGAAAAACAAGACGAATAGGAAAGACTTCATTTTGATCTGGTTCCTTGTAACTTGTATCTATAAATTATGATTTTAACTGCATTAAATATAAGATATTTTATTCTTCCTCTTTCTGAAAATTAGGTATACATTTTCTCAAAACATTTTATGTATGCTTACAAACGAATGCAATAATGATTAAGCAGATGAATATTAATATTGTAGGAATATCATATGTGTTCATTAAACAGTCCGATTAATGCTAGGAAAAATTTATTAGAATTACGTTAAACAAAAAGAAATTTATAAAATTAATTTCAAAAATAATATAATAAATGTGAAAGAAATGTTGACACTTCAGCTGTTTGGACAGTCGGTTACAGTTATCATCAATGAATGAATTACTGAATTGCCGCAGTTAGTCAAGATTTACTAATAGTGTACATTAACAAAATTTGAAAGTAATTTCATTTAATATAAGATCTAGACTTTTCCAGAACTTCTTTAAAAAAACATACTAAATTTGCTGGTAACCGTTTTGCACGCCTAAATTTTACTTTGTTCAGATGAAGAATCTTATAAGAATTTATGCAAATTTATTACTCTTTCTTTATGTAGAACTACACTTTAATGAAAATTATCCTTTTTTAATGTGGAGCGAGGAATGCAATGCTATTTCTTATTCTAATTTAAATAAGGAAGACTAATTCTTTTATTCGAAATTCTTGACTTAATCAAATCCAAATATTTGTAATCTTAATAATTAATAATATTAATCAGTCCAATATTTATTCTTAATTATTAAATTATCTATTTTATCTATTTAACAGTATCTATTTTATCTATTAACAGTTTCTACAGAGAGTAACAGAGACCGACAGAGAGTAACCATTTGGATGAATTTTATTCAAAATTAGTTGGATAAGGCTTTGTTTTTTAGATACTGTGTACTAAATTTCATTTATCTAATCGTTACATTTTTGAGTTACCACGTTTACATACACGCGGAAGTACAGATAGTCAAACCTCTCGCAGATTTCACTTAAAATTTGATAAAGATTTATACTTTAGATATTAAATCTGTGGATTTAATTTTATTCATCTTGTTCTTTGCGTTACTGGTTCTACGCATACGGATAGTTGGGCAAACTTCTGGCCCATAGATATTGTTGAAAGTTTGATACAAATCTATAAATCTATTATAAAATTCTCATACGAAGTTTCATTTATCTGATTCAAAAGGTTTTTGAGTTATCATGTTCAAAGACAAACATAATTCTTACCAGTGGTAGTGTTCTCCCCGAAACTTTCTTGTTTATTCCCCAGTTAAGATCTTATCCCCCCCCCTGGTCCGCATAAAATTACGAACCATAAATAAGGCCACAAACGCCACGCACGGCATTAATGGACAAAGACTGCGAAATATAGATCTTTGGCGTCAATCTGGCATTTTTACTCTAATCTATCATGCAATTGTGTTTTTTTTTTTTTTTTTTTTTTTTTTTGTCGACCAATGAAACCAAAATTTGGTAAAACTACAATTGAAGTCACGAGATAACATACTTAATTTCATTGATTTAAGTTATTGCATTTTTACATGAGCGCTAAAATGTGGGCAGACAGATGGTCAACTTTTTGATAAATTTGGCTCAAGATTTGCATTATCTATATTTTAGTTGTATATGGATGCAAAAACAGATGCAGAGTATCCATATTTTAGAGGCTAAACCTGTGTATGAAATTTTATCTGCCTAGCTCTTTGCGTTGTCGAGTTCAAATGCAATCAAACAACTAGACTGACAGATTTCTCCTGAATGAATATCGTTCAAAATTTGATGGAAATCTACGAATTTGATCGTAAGTTCATATACCAAATTTCATCTGTCTAATTGAAATTATCGTGTTCACATACAGACATTATTCCAAAAATGTGTTTTGCGAACTCAGGAAGGTCTAAAACGCGGAGATTCGTCAAAATCTCGAGCTCGATTTTTTTTTTTTTTTGCAATTTTTGTTATCTGTTGTCGTAAACGAGAAAAATGAAAAGACGCATATTGTTAAAAAAGAATTTGAAGAATACGAAACTTGAACAGCGTTACTTATTTTGATGTTATTATCGGCTAAAAAAACCCAATTCAATTGACAATCATCTGGAATGAATATACGATTTATTGCAACGTGCGCATAATGATAATTTTAATATTTTAAAGAATGGTGAGGAATATTTCATTAAGAATGACAAATAGTATATGGCACAGAGGATTACAGCATCATAATTTCATCGGATTTCTTGCCTTTTTCAGAATCGTCTCAATACTTCAGATGCCAAATATGTTTAGACAAGACAAGACTATGTTTAACTAAGACAAATATACAAAGAAATGGGGGAGGTTCTAGAGCTGAGTTACTATCATGCCAAACTCTATCAAATAATTCTAATGCCGCTAAAAAAACTGAATGCCCTTTTATTTGGAATATTTAATTTTAGATTAGAACCTCAAGAAAAAAAGATAATATAAACAATGCTATGGCAACAGTCCACTTTTATATAGATAAAAGGCATATTTAAGCTCTCAATTGTTTAAATATCTCATAGCAACCATCTCTAAAGAGCATATAATCAAATCCATCAAAATCCAATTAAAATTTATTTAATGTAGAGCTATTTATTTTATAATTTAACTTTATACTTGATAAATACCGGTAAATAATCATATTAAATTTGTAAAAATCATTGCTTTAAATTGAATTTTTCAAACTACTATAAATAAATAATTTCGTATCTTGTTTCTATGCGGAGGTATGTTTGGAAACGCGAAAAAAATACTTGCTTTAAAAATTAAAATGAATAAAAAATACTTATGAAGCTCTAAAATATTTAAAAAAATAATATTCTGACTACAACAGACAATTTTTTACGCTGAAAATTAAAATAGATAAGCAGAATTTTCCAAAAAGCACGAAGTAATAAAGTGAAATACGGAATCTGGAAAATGTGCAATACTGCTTTTATCAAATTCGAAACAAAACATTTGAAGTCATTTTATTATTATTCATTTGAAATTCGTTGTTATAGACATTAAAAGCAGAAATTCACAAGGAAATTCTTACCTGTAGTTTCCTTTAATGCAAGGGAAACACAACTGGTATACGAAGATGATTTCCATATCAAGGTCACCCAATTTGTTTCTACCAGATGGCCAATTTCACATCACAATAAATCTTTTCTTTGATAAGTACAGCTCAATCCTT
This sequence comes from Argiope aurantia, assembly GCA_026543865.1. Lineage (NCBI taxonomy): Eukaryota > Metazoa > Arthropoda > Arachnida > Araneae > Araneidae > Argiope > Argiope aurantia. The sequence goes on along the minus strand of JAPMOR010056014.1, from coordinate 49,920 downwards.
CTTTTAACAGGATCAGAATCTTGACTCCGTAATGCTAAAATTCTGCTACATTAAATATTGTAATGTGAAAAGTTTAAAAAACGAATATATAATAATTAACCACAGTAGCGAATTTCCGATTAGGAAGCTGCTAGGACCACTAGAATGAATAGAAACCGCCGTCACGTTCATTACAAACATATTATTAGTTTAAAAATGAATAAATTTACAAAAATTAAAATTATAGTAATAATAAAATATTGGGATATTATTAAGACTTTGCAAAATATAAATGATTAGATAACTTTTTATTATGTTCATTTAGTTATCACAGTATTTGGAAATATCGAGAGTCTGCTTAGTTAATATTTGGCACACACGTGAAATTTCATGCAGACATGAGTCATCTTTATTAATAATTAGTTCCCGTTGGTGATCAGAAGGTTCGCTGGTGATATTTTATATGTTTAATGCTATTCAAATCGTTTAGTTGTAACTTTAATCCACGATGCTGTCAACTGACAGACATTAAAGCCGTGTTTTTTAAACATGTACAAAGATTTTTTTTAATGGAGCCCAGTTCCAATAATATCATAATGGTTTTTAAAATGTGCATATCTGGTTCTTATATCATTTACATTTCACTGTAATGAAACTTCACTTTTTTATTCATTTTGTAAATCACATCGATATTAAATAGAATCCTTCTTCTTTAGTTTTCAACACTAGGTGAAACTCATTTGATTGAATATTGAATGAAATAATAAAAATGGTTTGGATTTCAGCACAGCAATGTAATCTATTTTTGAAAATTAGGCACAAAAAAAAAGTTTTAAAAAATTGTCAAAATTTAACGCATTTTCACACGACTATTATGTTGATATCATTAAAAAAAATCTTTTAAATTTTAAAATGGTGTAAAATTTATTTTTGTGCTGTAATATTTTCGTTATTTATCAGTGAAAATTACTACAAACTTCTTAATTTTTATTTAAGTTTCTAAATAATAAAAAAAATCTTTCCAAGGTGCACATTTTCACCCTCCAACGTCCAGCCTGGCCTGTAAAGCGCCAACACACACATACATATTTATCTTTATTATTGGTAGAAATAAAAAAGGACATATATGTGTGATAGAGAGAGAGAGAGTTAGAAAGCTCTATATATCAGACCGTTTGGCCTACAACTATCAAATTTGAGCATATGCTTGTTGGAGGGTGAGTGTATGCATCTCAGAGCGATTTTTTAAAATTAGAATTTTAATTAATTAATTAATAATTAAGCTGAATTATGGTTTTTTAAAGAGATAACACCCGTAAATATTATTTCACAAAAATAAATTTTACACTATTTCAAAATTTAAAAAATTGGCACTTTAATGATATCAATTTAATAGACGTGCAAATTATTCCTAAAAGCTGGCGATATTTTTTAAAATATTTTTTTTTCCTAATTTTCATCTATCGATTACATTGTTGCCTTGAAATACAAACCTGCTTTTATTATTTAATTAAATATTTAATCGCGTGATTTCCTTCCATTGTTGAATGCTAAAGAAAAAGGATTCGGCATATCATAAGAATGGTCTTTTTTAAAATGATTCATGTAGACAATGAATAGAAAGTATGTAAGGCAATTTAAATAACAAAGCATTAATGTCGATCATTGAACGGAATTCTGGACGTTATAACTGAACTATTTAATTTAAATTAAATATAACCAATATCTGCAGTGAATCAACTTATCCCAAAATCAACTAATAAATAATAAGACATGGATTTTCATTTTGTAAATGAAATGAAAAAAAAATTAAATTAATCATTGGCTAGTTTATTAAATTAAAATCTTGATTATTGTCTATGCTAAATAGATTAATTTATTACAAGAGCTTCTTAATGTGCGCTGCTTAGAGCTTCAAAATTTCCTAATTCGTCACTGATGAAATTAATTTGCTGTATAAACTTTTTATTCCCCCATCTCCTTTTCCACTCCAAAAAACAAAGCATCAAGATGACGAGTAATTTTTAACATATTGATCACCATGGGAGTCACTGTTGACAACGTCTGGTTGTCGAATAGCGGCATGGCAAGTCATAGGTGATGTGTAAAATCGACTGATCTTTGAGCTATCATTCAGAACTGTCATTCACAATCTCTATGTATTTCAATGTATAAAATGAACAACGTGGCCCTGCTGGATATTATTGTGAATTTGATCTGAGAAATTACTTGGAAGAAGCATAAAACATGATTATTTGTTGTAAAATTATTTCATTGAAGCATAAAAACGTTAATCTTTGTTAAAAATGAGCCAACATAGTAAATATGTTTATATATTCTGAAAAAAAAATTGTTATTTTTCAATCAGTTTATATAAAATTCTATGGCGATCAATGTGTTAAAGAAGATTTAAAGACTCATTTCTGATATTAAACTTTTATTTTGCTTATGATTGAATGCTCTACGTCTATTTTAAAATAAAAGCCTTCGGAAATTCTCTTGTTTTCCAGAAATAATGATTTTATTTTAGTTCAGTTGTTTCTGTTTTGCATAATCCGATATTTCTTATATCCCTAATAAAATAATTTTGAAATCCAAATTGTGATAGGCATTAAACCCTGTATTTTAGTAGCCTTATTCCTGCTCCATTCGTTGATTACATTAAGATCCATAATAAAGATACAATAACATTATAAAGGAGCGACGTATGCTGCCGGCACAAGTAAGTTTCTATTCACCTAACAAGTTGATAAAAAAAGATTAAGAACTGTAGCCATAATCTTTGAAGGTGCTGTATTTATTCATTTATATACTTCTTGTCTCACAGGAATCTATAAAATCAATAATTTTTACAGAAAAATTGAAGAAATAAAAAAAAAAAATGTAAAATTCAGAGCAATGAGGGTAAAGAGTATGTATATGACCTTGGCTATCAACAATGGAAAAAAAAGCAAGGAATTGGATATTTTTAATAAACAATGAAGACCGTTTGAATTGCATTCCAACAATGAAAATTATTTTGTAAATAATGTGTAAAGTTTAAAAAAAATTATTAAAACTTTAAAAGGAAATTGTGAGATGACAAGTGAATCGGCATCTTGTAAAAGATAATTTCTTGAATTTTTTAAAAGATAATAAAAGATAATATTTTAAGATATTATCAATAAAAAATGTCATAATTTTACTTACTTTTTAATCAGTTAAAAGTAAGTAAAAAGAATCTCAACAAAATATATTATTCCGTGTTTCTAAATATGTATGTGTCAAATTTGATAGCTCAAGATTTAAGAGATTGTTCGGTACACATACATTTGCTTTTATTATTATTAGATGGCCGTGCAAGGGAATTATTGGCAAATGTACTCATTATTTTCGATGGGGTTATAATATCCACAGCGTCGTAATTAAGGAGATGAAAGGAATATTGATGCTCTAAAAACTAGTTTTGGACGTTAGGATGACATAAGAAAATGTTTTAAGACCCAGACTTGTTTACTCGTGCTATGGCTATCGATAATCAAGCATCCAATCTCTGGTAAGGTGCGGTTGTCTGAAGAAGGATTGACAACTCAAGTGATACACTCAATTCAAAATTTAGTTCGCAGCTTAAAATTTACAAAATAGTCCTCGAATTATTTAAAAACGAAACTTTAATATTACTGAACTAAACCTGAGAAATTACTGAAAATCTGTACTTTATCATATGCTTCTAAAGTCGGATATTTCTCATGCTTTTGTCATCATTATTAATTTAAATCCAAATTTAATTCTTGGGTTTTTAAAATTTGTCTTGTTGTTCTTAACAGCCACTACTAATTGAAGATTTTAGTTCTATGAATCAAATATTTATTTATAGAAAATTCAAAATATTTTCAGTGATAATTATTTTATTTCAGTATGATTAAAAATTAAATAATTAATTATGTTGTTAATTACATCCCTGAATATAAATTAGCTTCTCACTTCTCACGTATCAGAAAGCAGCTAATATTCGATTCTACCTATAAAGATTTTTTTCTTTAGATGTATACCTACTAATTTTTTTAAAAAGATCGTCGAATTAAATATTTTGCTAACAGCATATTTTAATAAAGATACAAAGACCTTTTCTAATCACTATGCTAGTCCATTGGCTCAATGTGAAGAAAAATAAAGATAAAAATCATTGCACAGCTTGTGAAACTGTACCCGTATGCACATGGAAAGCAAAATAAATAAAATATTAAATTGACAGGGAAAATGATACAATAACTTAATATTTTCCGCATTGTTCTGAAAAATTAAAATGCTACTCTATGAAAACTGAGAAATAATTTTAAAAATTGCTGAGCCAGAGACGATTTACTGCTTTCTTTAAATATCGTAGTAATGGGTTTCAATTTCTGTTGTTTACCTGTTAAAGGGTCATTGATAGTTAATAGAAAAGTTTGTGCATATTTCTTTTGTAGGATGTTCGTTTAAATATTTTTTAATCGGATTTTTGCGGTGAAAAGTATATAATTTCTCAGAAAGAAAGATATACTTCGTGCTGTTGTCCATAAAGTTGCATGCCTTACTTAATTACTTGCCAAATTTTTCATCTGTTGAACTCGTCGTTTAATTATAGAATTCTTTTAATCAAAAGTAAGTAACGTTTGCACCTGAAAATGGGTGCTTATTACTTTGACAAATTAGTTTTATTAAATAATAGAAAAATTAAATTTAACTAAAATAAATTGTCTTTGTTGGATTACTTTTTTTAGAGTAGCATTTTCGAATAATTACTTACTTTTTAAAGGAAATATTTGCGCAGATTTTTGAGACCAACTGAAAGTTTCGTTAGTTAGAGATAATATGAAAATTGACACATGAAAAATAATTGCTTATCTTGGCCTGAAAGTATTGTAATAATGTCTTAACCAGTAGGTTTTTGAAGTTGTATCTGAATAATCAACAAATTCAATTATATTTGCTCTGATTAATTTTTATTATCTATATTTAATTGTTTGGGAATAATTTAACTATATACAAGTATTGCATTATTTTAAGCTAAAGAATTAAATGAGTAAATAAATATCTTTACTTTGGCCTTAAATTGTAATTGATGATATACATATAAAAGGATGAAATATTTAATTTCTCTTTCTGTAAAGTTTTAATAGATATTGTTTATTGATGTAAGAATAGGTTTTTTTTTAATTTTTTATTTATCTGAATGAATCAGTATAATATGCAAATGCTAAAATCATTTCTAAAAGCTTGTAAAGTTTTTTTTAAAAAGTTGAGTACTATGGCTGTGAAGTATTTTAATATTATTAATGAGATTTACTGCAGTTTTTGTAATGTTATTATAACAGATTTTGACAAAATTTTTAATTAAAATTAATTCAATTTAATAATATAAATGAAATTTTTAAAAATGTGAACATTTATATTGTTTTATTTATTGATTGATGCTATGATAATTTTTAAAAAAGTCTATATCAGTTTTTAAGTTTTGAAATGTGCAATAGCTATTTTTGTTTGATTTACAAATCAGAACAAAATAATTTACAACTTTTTAAATAAATATAATAAAAATTGAATAACATGATATACTTTTTCATTTCAGTTTATTGTAATATTATGTTTTGTCAGAATATTTAGATACTTTGCAAATTTTATATTAAAAAATGTTAGAATGAAATTTTTTTTCACCCTTTTTAGGTAATGTTGTCTTCTCTTGGGGAGACCAGAATTTTCTTGCATTCCTATGAAAACAAATATTTGTGAACTTGTAAATATATGAAGTCTAAAGATAAAATGGCTTTCAAAGTACGATTAAGAAACTTCTATAGTTGCAGGCAACTGTATTTGTCTCAATTTTTATCATGGATCATCTTACTCTGTACTATTTCATGTGTCTCCTTAACTGGACAAAATCATACTGATCAATTCCTTGTAGATTTTTCATCAGAAATAGTAGATAATGGTAAATATGCTAATATTGATTTATATTATTTTTAACTAGTGAAATAAACTTTTCAATTGGAAGGGGAGAATCATTAACTATAAATACATATATTGTAGAATCTATTATTTTAGTGATATCTTTTTATCTTATTTTATTGATATCTTGTATTACAACACAGATCATTTCTTGCCTATATTCTTTATTATTTTGATTCATATAACAATTATTATAATCTTTTTTAATAGCACTTTAATACTTGTAATTTTTTTTACTTAATTTTTCTCTAAAGAAGGAATATTAGTAAATTTTATATTTTCTAGATAAAATGTGTATTAATTTAATATATGGGACATAAATGCTTATGTCACTATTGTTTGATACATAGTGATTGTAAACTATTAATGCTAAATTTCTTTAAGATTCAATGATTTATCTATGTAAATCTTGTCTTTTTTCAGAATACATTGTTAGCTTCAAAGAATTTTACAATTATGATGCTCGTCTGAAATATATTAAAGCAGCTTTAAGGAATTATGATTCTAGTAGTTGGCAAATTTTACCTAGGAATAATCCTGCAAGCAACTATCCAAGTGATTTTGAAGTTCTTCAGGTATATTAATATAGATACTGTTAATATTTTTAATATATTTGCTAGTTCTCACTGCACATTTTATATAGTGCATAATTTTTTTAATTATAATTTGTCCTTATTTTTATGTCACAGAAAGTATAAGAATCTTTAATTAAATGGAAATAAAATTCTAACTACATCTCTTTGACAGTGATTCAGTTAAAAACTACAATAAATTCAATACTTCAAAATTTAAAAATAGAATTTACATTGTGTTCAAGAAATGTCATAATTATTTACTGCATTTTTTTTCCTAAAGCAGTGCTTAAAATATTTTAACATTCAGTGATTTTCTAATGTTTTACAGAACTGCTCTGATATACTATAATGTGCAATATTTATAAATGCTAAGATTTGTATTGGTCTTCATATGAAAAAAGTTTTCTCAATTTAATTTTGGAATATATTTTCTTTCAAAAGTATCCTTGAACTTAAATTAGTATTGTTTATTTAATTAAATTCCAATTTTTTTGTTGATTTCATATATATTTATTTTTTGTATTGTCTTTAACAGCTTCAAAAAGATATTATTGAAAAAGGCATACCAGCACTAAAGAAGCACCATTCCATAAAACATGTCACACCACAAAGAAAAGTTACACGAACTTTGACATCTTTGGATGGTAATATTTAGATTTCTGTTAAACTTTTTATTGTTTAGTTTTATTTTAATGTGATTGAAATATATGATAATATTCACCTATAATTATTTTCAGTTATTGTAATTTTTCTAAATATCTTTAAATTTAAAATAAATATGTAATATATAATGATCATTTAAAAAAGAATTGAAACAATGTAGAAATTTGGCAGATTCTTTCAGCCTAATATTTTCTAAATAATTTTCTTGTGGATGTGTTCTTATTTACTTTTTTCATACTAGTCTGTAATTTTAATCCTTTCTATTTTGAAGAAAATTTTTATCGCTTATAAAAGGTTTTTATAAAGATAAATGTTGAACCTTATAATGTTTAAAGATATTGCGTATCGAAAGCACATTTTTCTTAACTGAATTTTATTGAATGGGTAAAATGAATTTCACATTTATTTCCAACTTCTCTAAACTTGCAAATTTAATAATTTCAGCTATAGTCATCTTGCACTTTTGAACTTCAATTTTATATTATACACAAATGTACCTTACTCAATTATGGTTGATTGCTTTATGCTTTGAATACTATTCAAAATTTATTTCAGGCTGAAATGAATATTTTACAAAAAGCGTTAATAGTTTATTTGATAATGAACTATATATACATCTTTAATTTTGAAATATTCACAGTTTGATATTTTTAAATATTCACAATTATATTTCAATCTGCATAATAAGAATCCAGGCTTTCAAGTTATTGCATTTTTTTCTTCTGTTATTTAAATGAATTCTTTTAATTTTACTTTATTCTGTTTAGCAATAATTTTAATAAGTATATTTTTAAAAAATTTAATGACTTTATTTCTGCCATTTATTATTTTTCAATTATTTTATTTCATTATTTTTTTCAATTATTTTATTTATTTCATTTTTTCCCTAAATTGTTTTTTCTTTTAATCCTGACTTTTCTCTTACATCTTTGGAATGACTCAATTTGTTTTTCATATATCACTGTAGATGATGTTTTAGAACTCAAATATCAAGTTTCTCATTATTTTAAATTTCTGGAGTGGAGACATTTGAGGCCTAATAAGTTGCCAAATAGATTAACAACGAGTCATGTATATTTTAGAATTCTTTCACCTGAAAAGATACCTTTGCATTTTTATTTGATGGAAAGTTTTAGTTTTTAAATTTAATGCTGCTTTCTGTTTTTATTTTAATTGAAGTGCATTGATATTGTGACAATATTTTGTGCAGAATATGATTATTCATTGGTGCTTTTTTTTTCTCTTTGCAGGTAAACCAATATCATGGGAAGATGATGATAATGAAATTAAATCACACCAAAATTGTCAGTTTTTCCAAAAATGGTACTCATCTCGTCCATTTACAAAACGCTCAAGTCTTTCTCTAGTATGTATATTTGAGCCAATTTGAATTTTATTACTTTATTCTTTGCAACATTATAAAAATATTAATACTCATTTTGATGTTTAAAGGGCTCTTCATTTTGGGAAACTGCTGGAAAGTTTGTTCGAAGACGTCTCATGAGGGCTCTGCCTCGTCAGATTACAAGCATCTTGCAAGCTGATGTTTTATGGAACATAGGAATTAGAGGTCTGTATTTTTTTAGATATATATAATTTAAAAAGTTGTATTGCATGTAAATTTAGATGGATAATTTAAAGCAAAATTGTAATGTATTATATTTACAATTATATTTACAGGGTTAGCAAGAAATAAGTTATCCACTTCAGAGGGCTCTAAATTGCATTCTATTGGGTCAAATAATATAAAATTTGAACTACATTATTCAGATGATACGCTTTATGTTTATTAATTTAAAAAAAATTAGTAAAAAATTCAATAGATGGTGCTGTAACACAAATGGCATTAATTTACATATGTTGGAAAGGTAAAATATAATTTGCATTACAGCACATGTCTATTACCATTTTTCTTTGGATAAAAAGAAGGTGGAGTTTGTACGAACATTAGTTTTTTCTCTGTTCGTCATACCTACGTTGCAAGAAAAAGCACCTACTGGTGAAATTGTTGTACCTGAACCAACAGAACTTGGTTTCAACTCTAAAGGAATTTCATTGTATGAAGAAGATACGAAGAGGTCCAATGTCTCCAGGTGGCCTACACAATATGATGCAGAAATTAGAAAAAACTGGGCAACTTGAAATTCTTCCAGGTAGAGGATGGAAAAAAAGAATCCCATCCCTGCGTCGAAAATATTGCAATACTGACTGCTGGCTCTGAAGCCAGCAGTCAGTCGCCGCATAATAGTGCAAGTTTGCCAGTTTTTTCCCATGTTCTGGATATGCCATATTCAACTGTACGAAAAATTGTGCGGCAGATTTTGCATTTTTATCCATACAAAATCAAGTCTGTGCACCTGTAGCAGAATGAGGACTTAGAGGTCCTTAAAATATAGTTCTTGCTCGAATGGTGGTTGATACAACTTGGCCATGGAACATTCTGTGGATTAGTGATGAGGCCCACTTTTGCCTCAATGGGCAAACTAATATCAGTCCTTGCGAACTTTTGGTTGTGGGGTTATTTGAAGGACACTATCTACCGCCAAAGACCATCATCTCTACCAGATCCGAAGGACAACATTCGGCGCCATATTCTTAATATTCCATCAGGCTCATTCCGGTCTTTTGTAGAAAATATGATTCTCTGATTAGAGCATATTCTTGAAAATGAAGGACATATTGAGCAATTTCAATTTTACTTTATGTAACAATTATAAACCATATTAAATGGTTTTATGTATATTACAATGCCACTTAGCAGTAAATTTTTGTAATATTTGTTTTTTTATTTAATAAATTTAAAGCACATCATCTCAATAATCTGTAGTTCAAATTTTTATCTCATTTGGATCAGTAGAATGTATTTTAGAGCTCTCTGAAGTGGATAAATTATTTCTTGCTAACCCTGTATATATATATATATATATATATATATATATATATATATATATATAATATAGTTTGCATTAATTTTTTGGATATTGGGAAAGACAAAAAACAATTTTTTTTTTAAAAGTATGTGTTTTAAATACTTTTTTGTTCCTTTGTGTCGGTTAGTATGTGCTGGATGTTATTGTGTTTGAAACATTATGTTTGAAATGAAATTTTCTTGTAATTTTATTCATTGAAATTTCATTTTTAATGAAAAAGTAATTAAATAATTAGCAACAAAACAATTGCTTTGTTGAACAATTTAATTGATTTGGATTTGCTACCACACATATATGAAAAAAAATTAATTTATATTTCAGACAGTTATGCTATTATTTATTTTAAAATTAATAATAAAGTACTATAGCTTTTATTTAGTTTAATAGAAGTGAGAGTTGACAATTTCTTGAAATTTCTATCTTCACTTCTGATCTTCTTACCATTATAGATAATAAGTAATTAGATATTTACTAAAGTATTGTTGGCATTACATTGTAATTGCAAATTTCTAATAGCACATAGAAAAGACAGGATTGTTATTTTAATTCAATTTTGTTTCATTATTTTTATTAAAGTATGGGGTAGTATGGGGTATCTGCAGTTTGTTTTTACAAATTTTAAATTAAAATGTTAATTAGTGTATTATAATTCAAGATACTTTCATGGCTATTTATAATGCAAATCAAGTAATCACTTCTGAGAAATCCAGTTTGTCTTAGAATTGTTTACATGCATCATAAAGCATCATATGGAATTTCAAACAAGATTGTATTAGTTAAAAGAAGAAACTGTTTTAAAGTTGTTAATTTCAGAAATTCATTAGTTCTGTGTTAAAAACACAACTCTGCTTTTGGAGTAAAAATATCAAGTTTTTTATTTAATACCTTTCTTTAACTTATAAAGTGGTGTTAGAAATGTTATGTAGATATCTGTATATTTTGTATCTGCATATTTACTTTATACTGCTAATCATATCAAAGTGGATTGTTTGTTCTTTTCAATAGTTTCTATTGTTATATTTGTAATTTCTTTTATTCTAATATTTTCACTCGTGTATAGGAGCTGGTGTTAAAGTAGCTGTTTTTGATACTGGACTTGTAAAAAATCATCCTCATTTTAAAAAAATAAAAGAAAGAACAAACTGGACAAATGAAAAAACATTAGATGATGGTAATAATTTTTAATATTATTCTGAGCTAATGTTGAAATATTTTAACATAAACTGTGCATTTTTAATATTATATAGATATAGTATCATTTTGAGATTTATTCTGTTTTTATCATTTGACTGTAGCATTTATACAGAATTTAGATTTTGTTATAAAAAAAATAAGCTAATATTTAGACAAATTGGTGTAATATCAGTTTGAGCTTTTTATGTTTCCTGAATGCAAATTTATTATAGTGATAAGTACTGGAAAGTTCATTCTGGAATTAAAAAGCAATAATTATATTTCTAAAACATGTATTTTTTCAAAAAATATTTTTGTCATTCATGTCTGTTTACAGAGTTTTGATATTATACCTTTGCTTTTACTTTATATGTATATTCCCATTTCTGGTAAATCCAGAAATAATTATTAATATTGTTTTCGTTTCTTAAAAGTAATTTTTTTCTATTTTCAAATTTTCTTTTAAATATTGTTTAAGAATCATATATTTATGTTATATTTTATTTTCTGAATAATCAATGTAATTTGGAGAGAAGAAAAATGATTCAATTTGAAATTCCTCCATTTTTTTTATAACGGATCTATATTAATATAAAATCTAAATATCGATATTATAATCTAAATGCTGAGTATAATAACAGTTCTGTAGTAGTCTACCGTCATTAGTTTTAAATATGCTTTAAATTTCAATGAGTATAGTGAAATAGTATTTGCTAAATTTAAACTTGATTATCTAAAATTGAGATTTTTGTTCTTCTTTTTCCTTTTTATTGATTTTAGTTTATATATTAGGTTTTGATCCTTTTGTCTATATTCATCTTCATTACCAATCTTCTTATCCCTTGTTGCAGTGTATTGTTATCATTTGACAAAGTTTTATTTATGTGGCATTTTTCTCTGTCATGATTTGAAAATTATTTTGTAAGGCAAAAATATTGTAATCGTATTAAAAATATGTATAAACATATTGCTTAGAAGTTAAAATGTAAATAATTTTAAATTAAGAATGAAAACCTTATAAGTAAAATAATATTTTATTTAATGATTGTTTTTTTAATTAAATAATTCTTTGCAAATCATCCTGTATTAATGATGCCAGTATAAGTATATAGCAAAATCACAACAAAAACTAATATGTTACAATTCTCCATCTGCATTCATTCTTTTTATTATTTGTTCTTTTAAAATGATATTGAAATTCATGCTGTGTTTTTTAAAATGAAAAATTTAGTCTTTATGTACAATAAAATAAAATTTACATAAAGTTGTGTCAATTTTATTCCCCCCCCCTCTCATAGGACTTGGGCATGGTACCTTTGTTGCTGGAGTAATTGCCAGCAATCGAGAATGTATGGGGTTTGCTCCAGATTCAGAACTTCATATTTATAGAGTCTTTACTAATAATCAGGTATTTCTCATTTATTTGTTATTTGATCTTTCTAGTTTTGTTATAAAAGGATTTGTGCATTGTGTACTGCAGTAAATTTTTTCATACTGATATGTGTAGTTTTATTTTGAGGGAATAAATTGTTTTATTAAAAAAAATATTTATAACTTAGTTTTAAAATAATTTTGAAGTTGTGAATTGGTGGAATCATGTTTGTCCCATCCTGTTAGAGACTTACTGAAATGTTATTTTTTTTTTCTTGCTTATTTTAAGTAATATTTTATGTTAAATAATCAAAATAAATTTTCCCATCATTTTTTTAAAAATAAAATTCTGTACAATTAGGGTTTTTATTTTCTTTTAAATTGTGTGCTTAAAAGAGTTTTAAAAGAAACATGATTTCTTTTGATAGATGTTCATCTTTAAAACCACAAACAAACTAGTTGCTATTAATTTTTATTTAACTGCTTTTAAAGCTGTAACTATTTTATTTATCAAATGTTTGAATTTCTATTTTATTAGTTGAAGAATTTAAGACTTTTTTCGTTTGTGAAAGTAATTATTGGGTTATTATTTATAAGAACTTTTTTTAAATGATCTTATCCTTTTTATCTCAGGTTTCTTATACTTCATGGTTTCTTGATGCATTTAATTATGCTATTTTGAAAAAGATAAATGTTCTGAATTTGAGCATTGGAGGCCCTGATTTCATGGATCATCCATTTGTTGATAAGGTAGTTTTTAGTTTTATTTAAGCAAAAAGAAGCAAATATAATACTAAATGATTAGATATTCATGAATAGTATCTAATTGTTTACTTTTAAGAAACAAAGTGCTTTTATGCATACATTTTATTAAACTGATAGCATTTTTGTATTTATAATTTCTTTTTAAAGAGTTTACTTTCTACATATAAATCAACTACCAATACTCTAATTTACTTGATAATGGAATTTTTTATTGTGTTTTAAGGTTTGGGAACTAACTGCTAATAATGTCATTATGGTATCAGCTATAGGAAATGATGGGCCTCTTTATGGGTATGATTTTGATATTTCCTTACTTATCTAAATTGTTTGTACATAGTTATATTTATATATATTAACCCTTAGCTTCCTGATGACTCCTCTAGGGCACTATTCAAGACAGTGCATCATTTTGATACTTTTATTTATTTATTTTTCGATTTTGATTATTAAAAATGCCTACAGAATGGTAAAAAGACATAGATTAATTTTTTGGGGAAATTCAACTTAAAACAATTATACATTATTTTTATTTTTTTTGGAACAATCAACAAGTTTTTGTATTAAGTGCATAGTTATGCATCTAACTACTTTTCAGAGTGCAAAAGGTTAACATGTTATGTATTTAAATATATCACATGCAAGAAAATTTTATGCACTTTTGTTTGTCAAAAATAATTTTATTTCATATAGAAAATCAAATGCTTTTGTAGTTTTTCTATGTAGTGTTTTATTTTTTAAAAATCTTTATAAGAGTAATTTGATACTAGTCATAAATTTTGTATGACTTTTAGATATTGTAATTGCTTATATTTTTTGCATTCAACTCTATAATATAGTTGTTTAATTCTTTTAATTTTTAGCTATTTAAAAATTAAATTAATGTTACAAATGCTACAAATTTCTCTTGGATCTTGTATTGAAAATATTTATTTCCTCATTTCTAAAAAAAAATATCAGGGCATCTTTATAATCTAAGTGATAAACTATCATTGGCAATTAATGCATTCATTTTCTTTCTATTTAAAGCATGCTATTTTTGTCTTCATTAATTTGAATGAAAGAAAAGAAATCTAATTTTTTATACTGGATATAAAATTAGAAGAATGTGTATAATAGTAATGGGGATGAATTAGCTTTATGCAAAATTTTTAGTTGTCTAAAAGTCCATTATTTAATTTGAAATTTTTAAAAAAATGCATGCAAATTAATATGTTATTGAAAACGAATACATTTTTCTAAATGGACTCAATTTATGTATCGTTTTCTTTTTTGAGTAGATATATTTCATGTTTATTTTAGAACATTGAACAATCCTGCAGACCAGATGGATGTAATTGGTGTAGGTGGCATCAATTTTGAAGACCAGATAGCTCGTTTTTCATCCAGAGGCATGACTACATGGGTATGTAATTTTTTCTTCTCTGTTTTCTATATTAATAATTTTTATTATGGAAAAAAAACTACTCTGATATACATCTTTTATCAATTCTTTCTTAAATATTTTCTAACTCATTATTTTTCTTTGATAGTGCAAGTTATAAATATATAAATAAATATATTATATTACAAATATAATATATTTTATTAGTATTATTTTCTTTTGTTACATTTAAAAATTACAATTGTAACAAAAATTTTATTACATTTGTAATTTTAAATTCTATAGGAATTACCTGCAGGCTATGGCAGAGTGAAACCTGATATTGTTACTTATGGCTCTGCTGTTCGAGGCTCAAGTATCAAGTGCGTATTCTTTTATATTTTTTTTAATCAGTTGTTTGCAGTATAATTATTATCCATAACATTGAATGATTATTATCCATAACATTGTATAATTATCCATAACATTGAAATTTTCCTTCTATTTTCAAAGAAAGTCAATTTCTTATATTGTATGTTTTAGTTCATGGTAAAAATGTTTAAAGGTGATTTTTTATATGAATCTTATAATAAAATGTACACAACTTAAAAAAATATATTTAGTTTTAAGCTCAATACATATATTTATTTAATACAACACTAAATTTGATTGTTATTTGACACAACCTGTTGCATTACATTTTACTAAGAATTAACTATTTTACAGCATAGTGTTCGAGTTTAAATTCTAAGATGTGATAATTTTTTTATAATCTATAATTTTTTAGTAGTATTGATTATTTGTAATTTGATTTATTAAAAAGAAATTCAGTAAAGCATAGAATATAAGAACTTATCCAAAAATGTGTTGTGTGTTTTGCATGTTCTTCAATACATTTTTAATGATAGTAATAAATATATTAGTTAATTTTTAGATCTAAAAAGTATCATATGCAATTTTAAATTTTAATATTGTTTTAACTAGCTAAATGCTTAAGATAGCAAGCTAGGAAAGCAATATTAAATTCATTTTCAAATTAAATATAGAATGGTACTTTTGTATTTTTATGTGAAAAATTGAAAATTATTTTACTAATTAAGTAGTAAGGAAACTCAATGAGAATTTTAACCCTTATTAAGAAAATATATGAAGATTATAAAGTTAAACATGCAAGCTGTTAAAAAAAATTTAAGGAAACTGAAAATTTATTTGACAGTTGTATTCCATTCCCCCCCCCCCCCCAATATTTTTGCTCTTCATAAAAATGTGAAAATAAAATGCTGAAATTATCCCTTATTCTTATTGTAGAGGAGGATGTAGATCTTTATCAGGAACAAGTGTTGCCTCTCCTGTTGTTGCTGGCGCTGTTACCCTGCTTATGAGGTGAATATATAAAGCTATGTTTAAATTATTTTCATGTAAATATTTATATTCAAATGGAAAAAAAAATGATTATAATATTACTGTTGAAAGATTAAATATTCTGAATTGTTTAATGTATCATCAATTTCGTTATTTATAATAAAATATTATATTTGTTGTTCTATCATGTTTAAATATTTTTAAAATATTTAATTTTTGATTATTGCCCATATAAATCACAAAAAATATTAAATGCTTGTCAAAAATATTAGACATATATGTCGCTGTATGTATATTGTATTATGATCACAGTTCATAAAAATACATATTAATATATTTATTTTTATAATTTTTATTTTATATTTTAATTTAATCTAGAGAATATTAAAAAAGTGTATTTATTTATCATTTTTTATTACTTCTTTCAAAGATTTCAAAGTTTCGTATATACAATTGATAATAATCAATAAAAATTATTAGGGAAAATATTTATAAAACATTTATGGTTTCAAATTCCACCAGAATGTAAAACTTAATACAAGTTTCCAAAAAATTTCAATTAAAAAAGTTTTATTGCTTTTCATGATACATGTTTATATTATTGCTAAACAAATGTGTATGAAATTGTCTGACAATTCATTTGGAAGATATCTGTATATATTCTCTAAGAAACCAAATCTTTAAAATATGTTCAGTATTTTTTTAGAGTAACATGTATCATAATATTCCAATACCATTTATTTTCAGTGGAGTTATACATCTTGGTGGAGCAATAAATCCAGCAAGTATGAAACAGGCTCTTATGGCTTCTGCCCGTAGATTACCTGGAGTTCCTATTTTCGAACAAGGCTGGGGTAAACTAGATTTAGTTAGAGCTTTCCAGGCACTCCGAAGTTACAGGCCACAAGCAACACTTAGCCCAAGCTATCTGGATCTGACAGAGTGTCCTTATATGTGGCCATACTGTTCACAACCACTTTACTATGGTGGTCTACCTACTATAGTTAATGTATGCATTCAGAAGTTTTCTTTCTTTTATAAGCTTTGTTTAGTTTTAACATTTATGTTATTATGATTGTGAGTATAAAAATTTCTAATCGAGTAAAAACTTTTTTAAAGGTTGCTACCAAAAATAGATTTTCAAATGAAATTTTTATAAATTAATCCCTTTTACTAATAAAATAAAATAGTAATCTACAAGGTAGATTGTGTGATCTGGTGTTATCAAATTGATACACATTTTCTTTGGAAGATAAAAATGTGCACTTCAGAGCAATTTTTTAAATTTTAATTAAAATTAAACCAGATATTGATATTTTTAAAAAATGACTTACAAGATTGTTGACGGACAAAAGTAGTTTTTTTGCAGTGGATAAATTTTAAAAATTGCCTTTTTAATGATATAAGTCTATCTGTCATGTTTTTTTTTCTCTCCAAAATTATGATAATTTTCAAATCTATTTTTTTTTCAGTTTGAAGCAATTTTATCATTTTATAAAATATTTAATTTTTTATTTTCCTATTATTAAAAGAAAGAAAAATGATAATGTATAATATCTGTGTAAATAAGAAGTTACAGTGTTGATATATTTAGAAGATAGATGAAGACAGTAACATTATTATTAGCTCTAGTTATGGAATTTGACTTCATTTGGAAGATTAATTTACATGATAAATAAAACAAGTGCAAAACTGTTGAAATATCACAGCTTTTATGCCTAATTGAGTTTGCTGCTTAAAAGTGTTTTTTTTTTTTTTAGGGAATATTAAATAAAATGAAAGTTTTGTATAAATTTATTTGAAATTAAATGAGGGATTTATTTCAAATTCAATCCAATGAACTTAATGCTCATCAAAAGGCTATCTTAAATACAAATATAATTATCATAGGGACATTTTAAAAAAAACTTTTTTTTATCTATCTTATTCAAAGATTATTTTATGTTATTGAATTATATGGTTAACAGCAACAACAAAGTTAAAAGATTTTATTCTTTTATTGTAAAATTATTCTTTTTGATTCTACTCTGTCTGTCCACTGCTTTTCAACTGTGAATTTAGGAATTCTTAATAAAACATTATTTTATTTCTTAATTGATGTAAAAGAAGCTTTATTTATTTTATTTTTTGGATACTGTGTAAACCTTTGTCATCATTTTAAATTTTTTTCATGCATTTTTTAAGAAGCCTTTGCTTCTATTTTAGTCAGCAATTTTTCTTACCTTTTAAAATATCTAGTAGTATGAAATGTCAAATCTTAAGCAACAAATTTAGTCTTCAAGTAATCTCAATAATCTCAGAAAAAAGATGCTACTTATTTATAATATTTTAATTATTACTTTTCATTAGTTTTGTTTCTGTGTTTCCTTCTACTGCTTTGGCATCTTTAACTTGCATTAATATATGATGGTAAATTCTATTCTATTTTATTTTAGGTAACTATTTTGAATGGCATGGGAGTTTCTGGGGAAATTGTGAATAAGGTAATATAGCTCTTTGATATAGGTACAAATATTTTTTTCTATTTGAAATTTATGATTATGTGTGTCAATATAAATATACTTATGTGTATTTATGAGAAGCATTTTTGTAAAGAACAAAAGTATTTACAATAGATGTAAGATTTTAATAATTGAAGAAATATTTCATATTTTCCTCTAACTTTTTGCATGTTAGTGTATGGCATGGATTAGAATTTCTTCTATTATTTAACTGTTAAATATTTCTCTTGTATAATTTTTGTGGAATTGTACATTTCATATTTAAAAATATCAGTTATGCAGATCTTTAAATTTGACATAATTGACAAGTCAATGAAAAAATGTTTTATTGTATACTTTTGTATAATTTATGTTTTTAGCCTCAGTGGCATCCATACACACCACAATATGGTCACCATTTAGAAGTCGCTCTTTCTTATTCTGATATATTATGGCCATGGTCTGGTTATATTGCTGTGCATATATCTGTTTCTTCTTTGGCAGCTAATTGGGAAGGGATTGCTCAAGGTCATATCTCATTTACTGTAGAATCACCACCAGAGGTAAGTAAGACAAAAATATTTAAAATATCAGAAATGTAATCTAAATTATAATACAGTACACATCCGGTTCGAGATTATCCAGCTTCCGTACTATCTGGCCTAGTCTTCTTTTATTGTAATTAAAGGGGGAAGCAGGCGTCTGCTACAATCCTCCTACATGGCATATGCAAAAT
The DNA here is from genome assembly GCA_026543865.1 of Argiope aurantia. Classification (NCBI taxonomy): domain Eukaryota; kingdom Metazoa; phylum Arthropoda; class Arachnida; order Araneae; family Araneidae; genus Argiope; species Argiope aurantia. The sequence continues at coordinate 30,559 of JAPMOR010056014.1, read as the reverse complement.
ACAAGTTGTGACAGGAAAAGAACAGCGTTCTGCTCGTTGTACATATTTTCACTCTGTGTATTCTTGTAGTTGTTCTTAATTGTTGCTACTGCACAATATGCACATTAAAAAGTGTAAGTTTTGACTCTTATCTTATGTTTGCTTTTTCACATTTGTAATCACTTATCAGTGATAAATAAAATCAGTTTGAGTCAATTTTCTTAAGAATTAGACCTACAATTTACATTAATGTTTTGTTTATATTTCCTGCATTTAAATTACTGAATTTATTTAAAATGTAAACCGTTTACATATTTTAACTTACTTTTTTTTCTGATAAATCATTGAAACCTGCAGTGCAATAGATAAATATATATAAATTACCAGCACAGAGCCTTCTATTTTAACTGGACATGTTACTGGCAACTACTTCTATGATTCATGTGGCCACTCTAATAGTCTGTGTGGCTTGAGATAAATGGAGGGCTTAGTACTCAATGAGGAATGAGAAAATATGCATTATAATAGTAAATTTTGGTATAAAAACTGCTTTCTGGTATTGGTAGGCAAAGAAATGAGTTCATATTACTCCAACCTATCTGGGTTTTTTTGTTATCCGGTATGTTCTTCCACCACATTAGGCCGAATACTTGAAAGTGTATTATATATATATATATATAAGTTTTGAAGTACCTTTTATACATTTTTTTTTACATTTCAATTCATTTATAATCATTGTGATGATAAAATACTTTATTTATATTTTATGCTCTTTTAGTCTCCCTTTCTTAAATTCACAAGTTTTCTATTTTCTTAAAGTGCAGAAATCATTTTCATAATGATGTAAATCTACTATCAATGTGTTGATTTTAGAATTATATACAGTTGATGAATTAATAGAAGACAAATTTTCTTGGTCTAATTTAAGTGGTGATAAAGAAAATTGTTTTGAAGTTAGTCTACTTTTCTATAAACACTTAATGAACTCCATTAGAAAGTATAATCTATCTAAACACTCATGAACTAATATTAAGTAAGCATTTTTTTAAAAATAAGTCTATTTTTTTTGGAATTTGATTCCTTTTTATATGCATATAAGCAGTTCCTGTGAAAATGTTGCCTGTGACATGATGAATGTTAATAAAATCAAAATCTGAAAAAAAAAAAAAAAAACCCTGTGACAGAGTTCACCAACTCTAACCATTGGACCTCTTTAAAACGTCTTAATTTAACGTATAAATAGTACTTTATTGTATATAGTTACTTCCTTATAATATGGTAAAGATATCTATCTTGTGAAATTTTTTGTTGAAGTATAAATATTGCATCAGATATGTTGAATGTCTGTAAAGTTATTAGAAATAATTTGTTTTAAATGCATTAATTAAAAAATTTTCAATCCATTGACCTATACATTTTTTTTTAACAAGAAATAGTTATTCCTGTTTTTTATAGGTTTTTACTGTTACTTGTAATCAAAATATCAATGGAAATGGCCTTCTGAAAACTTTCTCGCATACTCTCTAATAAAAGTGTTACCTGAGTAGCTTTGGAATATAGTTATTAAACTTTGGTATTAATTTTGAATTTTTATGAAATCTATTGTATGGTTTTTTGCATAATTTTTGGCAATATGACAGTCCCAAAATTGAATTTCTGTTTTAAATGTGTTTTTCTCGATAGAACCAAAATTTCACATGGAACTTCTGTTGCAGTCACAAAATCATATACTAAATTTAATATATTTGAGTCGTTATATATTTCATTTATAATATGTACAAGCTTCTGTAAGTGCAAACTGACAGACAATTAATCTCTTATTAAATTTGGCTCAAAATTTTACTGTGGTCTGCTTTATAGATATTAAACGTACCAAATTTTATCCATCTAACTCTCTCCGTTTGAATATATGTTAACACAATAATTAAATCAGCTAAATGGGCAGGCTTCTATTAAACGGATTTTGTTTAAAATTTGATAGAAATCTACAAATTTGGTGCAAATTAAATTTGTTCTGTCTAGCTCAGAGCAATTTTAAGTTATCTTTTTCAAAAACAGACATAATACCAGATAGTGCATTTTGAACCCAGGAAGGTCTGAAACATTGAGATTGGTCAAAATCTCAAATTTCGATTTTTGAACCATTACAATACGTTTTTCTATTTTACATACGGGAAAGAAATTATTTAGAAAATAATCCAATTTCACATATTGCAATAAATTTTGCTAAATGAGCATTTTAAATTGGAACTTTTTCATTTATCATTAATTGATAGATTTTCTTTTTATTTAAAAAATATCTTTTTTTTATTTCGAACTCTGTTAATTTCTCTATTTGGAAAGGTTTCAAATTTAATAAGGTTTTAGAAAGCTTGGTTAAATATACAGTGATATTTGAATATAGTGTATTTTATAGTTAACAATTATTCATGTTTATTTATAAATACAATAATTATTTATATATAACTTGGATGAATAATTATCTAATATATTTTAATAAAATGTTACAAAGCTTTTTGCAATAAGCACAAATCATTTTTACAAATTCATGAATTTGTGCTTACAAAATTTTGTTTAGCTTTGCAGCCTTTTTTATTGGCAAAATTACTGTATTAGTTTTTGATTGTACTGATTATTTACTGAACTAGAATTTTATTACTTGTACAGTCTCTACTTAAACTAAAGCTTTAGCTATACCATCACCTGAGGAAAATTTTAATTAGTATTAGTGTAACAACAACTACAACACCCATTACATATAAAAATATATTACTTTTTGTGCTTTACATTGTATATGTAATTTAATTGTATTTGCAATTTTACTCTTTAAATATTTTAATGCATAAGATTAATATTTATTATGGAAATTTAGAAAGATTTGTGGGGGTAGTTTTTATTGATATGTCTATTTTAAGAAATGAGTAAGTATCTTTGATTTTAATTGTATGTTATTATTTTGTAATATTTTTATGAAAGTGAAATGAAAGTTCCCATATTTTTTTAGGAAGGTGAGACTGAAGTTCGTCGATCTCATGTGAAGCTACCATTGAAAGTGAAAATTATACCAACCCCACCTAGAAGGTACTATTATTGTTAATTCCATATTTTTATTGATATGTTTGGTTAATTTTGAAAAGAAACTTTGATACTTTTGTACTTTTAGCAGAATTTTATAATAATTAATGCAGATCTTGTGCAAATTCTGTATTCTAATTCCCTTTTGAAGTAAACTGTGGTTTGATATTATTCATTTTTGGGTGAATTTTATAATCTGTATAGAAGATTTTGAATTTAGCATGTTTATTAACACATTTATTATTAAAAGGTATAAAAATACAAAATTAATATTTAGCTAATCATTTATTTAGTGTGTTTTTTTTCTTTCATATTTAACATTTTTTTCCATCTTTGTTTGCATTTTGTTATATATACACACACACAATATTTTCAATTAGATTTTTTTACTGATTTAACAAGATGAGCTGAGAACAACTGAACCGTAACTTTGATGTTTAGAAAAATAAATGCCACCAAATATATTTGTTTATAATTTTTTTTAAATGTATATTTTTTATGTACATTTTAAATCTTGCAATTAAAAATTATTTTAAAATCTTGCTTTTAATTTAGAGTGTATTTATTAAATTATCAATCTGGTTCATTTAAAAGTTAATATCTATTATTTTTTGTTGCCTTTACTTCTTTTACCCTGTTTAATTTTGTAAATTAAAGCTGTCTATTTTGCATTTTTGCTACAAGTTAAAAAGTCTTCTTGTTTTCTAAATCATGTTTGTATTTTTTTCATTGTTTTAGTAAAAGAGTACTTTGGGATCAATACCACAATTTGCGATATCCACCTGGATATTTTCCTAGAGATAACCTACGAATGAAAAATGATCCTTTGGACTGGTTAGTAAAACAAAATTTCTCTGCATGATATTGTATTATTTAATTTTAATGGTTTGATTTTTTTTTGCTATCATAATTCTCCTCTTTTCATTTTTAAAACAATGATTAGACATAAATAGTACAGTTACCAGTCCCCAAACTTGAATTTTTTTCTCAAATATATTCTCAGACATAATCTTTTTTTATGTTTTGGTAATTTTTTGAGGAGCATTTTAACACTTGACAAATATTTCAAGGACCTTTGGCAAAAAGACCATACTGTAATTTAAAAGCTCAGTGTTTGAGATTCTGAGAATAATTTTCTTTTAATTTCTATTAGCGAAGAGTCTTTCAAAGTATTAAGAATTTTAGAAAGATGTAATCTATTAAGAAAAGAATTTAAATCTATTGTCAAAGAAACATTTAAGGATTAAATGAAGAAATATTTACCTCTAAAAAATTATCTTCCTCGAATATAAATACTTAAATCTCAATTTAGGAGGTGAAACATCAACACAAGGCTTCAAAGTAATTGGCTATTTAATTTACCAAATGTAATTTCAAAGAACGAAAATTTTTTATTAGACCATAAAATCGGAAACTATCAAATAATTAACTTACACTGGTATGATAGTTTATTTTACAGAAACTAACATTTAGGGTGATATATTACCAAAGAAAAATATAAATAAATCAATTTCCAGAACTTAAATCCAACTACTACCATACCCCCCCCCCAAAAAAAAAAATTCAACAATTATTGTTTAAAATATTGATTTTTTTTAAATGTAATTCCCTAAAGTACTGAGATATACTGTAAAATGATGTAGTATTTTATACCTAGCATTGCTTTTTAATAGTTCAAAATGGATCTCGTTGGATTTTTATATCTCCAATTTTTCGAATGTTTAAAATAAAATTAGCAAATTTTGAAAGTGAATTTTATTAATTAAATTTTGATAACTTATTAAATGGTTTGTAAAGTTCAAAATGTCTTAAAAACTATAATATCACATAAATCTCATCACTCCCTCTTGGTTTTTGATATACATCTTTTATTTTTGATTTTAGAATTTTTTTCATTCAAATGTAATTTTTTTTATTTATTACATTTGCTGTATAAAATGTTTCTGAAGATATATTTTCTTTTAAGGAATGGAGATCATATACATACGAACTTTAAAGATATGTATCAGCATTTGAGAAGCAATGGATATTATGTAGAAGTTTTAGGTATGTATATTTAGGCATTTTCCATTAAATAAAATTATTATAACTTGGACATATATCTGTATTTATTTGTGTACCAGATTTTTCTTTTTTAAAATATGTTTATAAATTTCTTTCTTGATTTCTAAATTTTAGGCTCTCCATTCACTTGTTTTGATGCTCAGCAATATGGTAAGTTTACATTTTTGTTAAAAATAATTTAATGTGTAGCTATTAATAATTGTTGATTGAAAATCATTATTTTTTATTATTATATGAATTGTATGCAATTAAATTAAAAATTCTTAGTCATGTTTTAAGAATAAAACATCATTAAAGGAAGATGATCATTTAGCAGATGAAAATTTAAAGGGTTTGTTTTTAAAGTTACAAAGTTGTTTGTAATCTTATAAACCATTTTTTGCGATAGTTTTTATAACCCTTTGTTTATTAAAATTGAATACAAAATTTTCACCACTATTGAACTTCTTGTAATCTGCATTATTAATTTTATTTTACTGGTGAATGATGTTCTATTGCAAGGCATACAGAAAGGACAGAAATATCGAAATACAATAATTGAAATTCAAAATTTTAATTGCAACACTTGAAAATTATAATTAGAAAATTTTAAAATGCTAGGATTATATTTTGCATATTTTTATAGAATTCCTGATGAAAAATTAAATTGATGAAATGAAGGAATGAATTTTACTATTATATATTATAAAAAAATTAAAGTGCAAAATAAATAAAAATAAAACTGCGATTTTATAATTTTTTTTTTTTTGCATTGCAAACAAATCTGTTTAAAATTAAGGAAGTTGAAAAATAAACATTGTTTATTATTTTAACTAAAAGATCAAAATATAGCCAGAATTTTATCATTATTAAATTTTAATTATTCAGTGTTTTTCCACTTCAATGATTTTGATTGTACCTAGCCCCTGAGTAATGAATTTAAAAATGTGTGACATTCACAAAGACGAATTTGATAAAATGTGGAAACAGTGATCCAGATGCGATCAAATCAATTACTGATTAATAATTAATATTCACTTATTTGGTTCTATACAAACTCGTGATTAATCATGGTAAATCGATTTTCTGCCTCCTAATTGTCTATCTAAGTTCCTTAAATGAGATAGACAAACAAACAAATAAAAAGCTACATGGCATATTTAAAGTAATCTCGACTTGGAGGACTTTGTTGCTACGACAGATTTATACATGCTCTAGCCACCATGTACACGGAGAGTCTTTGGCCGGCAGGGTTCAAACTCGCAACCCAAAGGATGCAAATCCAATGCTCTACCAATCAAACTATTCCAGCCCTCCTTAATTAATTTTAATATGTAGAGTAATTAAAAATAGTTAATATATTTTCATAATGTCCTAATAATTGACTAAAATAAGAAGTACATTTTGTTTTTTAAAATTGAATTTCATAATTTATCTTCATTATTTTTTATTATTGCTTATTTACATTGACAATTAAAATTTTATTCTTTCTATTAAAAAATAGGTGCTTTACTGTTGGTTGATAGTGAAGAAGAATTTTTCCCTGAAGAAGTCTCTAAATTGATAAAAGACATTGATGGAGGCCTTTCATTAATTGTGTTTGCAGATTGGTATAATGTGTCTGTGATGAAAAAAGTCAAGTTTTATGATGAAAACACTCGGTTAATATAAGTTTTCTATTTTACTTTTGATTTTATGTATATGACAATGTTAGAAATTAAAATGTTTTGACTTCTTTAATGATTTGGTTCAAATTGCTTAGAAATAAAGTGTCTTTTTAAAAATTTATAGGCAGTGGTGGATGCCAGATACTGGAGGTGCAAACATACCAGCTTTAAATGATCTGCTTTCACCATGGGAAATGGCTTTCAGGTAAAAACAATAATTATTGTTTTATAAATTGAATTTTTATTTTAGTTCACTCTTTTTTTTTTTTTTTTTTTGGTGACTAATGGTATTTTTTTTCCCTATAGTGATGAAGTTTATGAAGGAGATTTCACTATGGGAAATCATGAAAGTATGTTTTTGTTTTAGAAATATCTTAGAAACACCTAGCTAAATGATGATAAAAATTATTTATATATATATATATATATTAAATAATGTATATATTATTTTTTTATTTGTATCAAGAAACAGATCACAGAAAAATAAAATTAGTCCTACTATAATTAGATTAATTCAATAGAATTAATTAATTATTAAATATATTGTTTGGGCATAAAAGTAGTATTATTCATTGTTTCAGAATTTTCATTGATTTTATACGATTCAATAATATCATGCTTTGCCATGATTTCTGTATAAATGCTTGAGTTTAAGAAAATAATTTGGACTTTACTGTATTGCTATTTTTGATGAATTCTGTTCTTAACATTTCTAAAAAAAATTAGGTTATTTCCAGATTTATTATTTAGATTTATTTGTTAGTTCCATAAAATGGCCAGTTGTTATAATTTTATTAGATATTTTTTTATTTACATTTTTTTTAAAAATAAGTTCTCAGTTCCTGAAAATTTTGCTTATCATTTCATTACAGTTTATATTAATTACATAAGAAAAAAATATATATTTAAATCTACAATTTTTTAATATTTTAATTGCTGTTGTAATAAAATTATGTATAAGCTCAAATGAATGGCTTGTTTTATTTCACTTTCAGTTTTATTCTAATTCTACCCCATTGCATCTGCCTTTTTTTTTTTTTTTTTTTACAGATTCAGTTATGTTTTATGTGTAGAAAATTTTCATTAATTAAATTTTCATCTTTTTTAAAATGTAGATAGTTTATTGCTATCCTTATCATTATTGTCGAAAAATGGTGAATGCCTGTGGCATTTGGTGTTATTGTGAAATTTCCTTCTTCTGTCATAATTGTGATTGATTGAATACTCGAGATATATATTTTATTCATTAGAGATGTTTGCCGAGATGTATTTGGGAAACTGGGAAAAAAAAATTTTGGAATTTACAAATGATATCTTAGCACATTTGATTAGTAATTATTAGTTTAACAGGGACGGTTTTATTTAATGTCAATAACTTTAATGTCAAAGAACATGGGCTGTCATTGCAGTTTTTAAAAAGGGTAGGGAATTTTTAATATTTTTGAAAAAGAAACATATATATTCCAATATTTTGAAGTATCTTGCATGATCTTTGGGATAGAGGGCTTAGTTGAAACTTGTGCTGCCAAAATTTGCTTGATATGAAAACTTTTCTTGGCAACCTTTTTTTTTTTTTTTTTTTAGCTTGCTAATTACTCATTTTTTTGGAGGGAAAAAAGCTTTACACTAAAATATTATTACGATTTCTTATAATTTTGTTCAATTTTATTTTTATATTTTATAATTTTTCTTTTTTAAATTCTGAATTATTTGTTTTGTAGTGTTTAGTAATTTTTAAACTATGAATATTTTGTTTTGTAGTGTATTATGCATCAGGAACAAGTTTAGCTCGTTTTCCTGCCAATGGATTAGTTGTCACTCAATCTTTAAACAATCAAGGTATGTATATATTATTTTATGATGTTTTTAATATCTATTCATGTTAATCGATTTAAACATGTTTATGCATTGTTTGATTTACGTTTATCCTTTTTAATAAACATTTTTCCTTTTTGAAGGAATGGAAGTTTTAAAAGGCCAAGCAGATAAAATAGATAAAGTTCCTATTCTTGGACTTCATCAGACTTCACACCATCCATCTGCAGGTCGTATTGTGGTGTATGGTGATTCTAATTGTTTAGATACAGCACATATGCAAAAAGGTAAAGAAACTGTCCTCCCACTTGCATTGTTTTATTGTGTTTCCTAAAAGAAGTTTCTGTTTAACTCCTTAACTGCCGCGGAGGTCACTGGTGACTACCAGGCCCATATAAATGAAATTTTAGGAGATTCGTGTGGCAGCCAATGTGTTAAAAAGATATATTGCATATGAAAAACAAATAATTAAATCCTAAAAATATGCCCAATCTTTACTTGTTTTTTTTAATCAACAAGAGTTTTTTTTCTTAATTTCTTAAAATTAAAACATATGATTTGAGATACTTAAGAAAGCATATATATTTAATTAACTTGACTAAAGAAATGTTGCATTTTCTTTCTCTTTGAATTAGATTTTGGCTGCTTTATAACTTTTTTTAAGGACATTCACTGATAAGTATACTAACCTGACTGCTAGAAAGTTTGATTGGAAGTTCCTTAGTTAATCATAAGAGGAAAAGTATTTTCTATAGATTTGAGTAAGAATCATTTCATTGCATTTTCATCATTCTCTGTTATGATCATGATATGAAAGGACTTAATGTTATTAAAAGCTTTTGTGCAGGCAATTTAAACTATCTCATGTAATAGTCAAAATTATGAAACAGAGGTTACAAAATAATCAAATATATTTGTGTAATTGAAAACAAAATCCTCTTTCACATTTAAAAACTAGAGTCAACTCAAAATTTTGTATATTTTTCTTTCTATTAAAATTTGGCCAAATGTTTAGTGAAACATCTAATCAAATAAAAACAGAATCAACATTACTCAAAATCTTCCAAAATACATTGAGATGAGACATTCCTGTGAAAATGCAGATTCCATCTTTTTCAGAATCAAATTTTAACATTCTTGAGATTGTTTAGCTTTCTTTTATGAAATAATTATCTTATATTTTTAATATCCCAAGTACCTTTTGTGTAAATTTATTCATTTTGTTCTTTATTTAATCATACCTATTTTATTTCTTGGTGTTTATGTTTGCCATGACTTATTACTTTATAAAGTTCACCTTTTGTTCTATGTCATGTCTCAAAAAAGTTTAATGATGTAAAAGAGATAAAAATTATGGCTTCAAAATTGTTATGTAATAGGATTATGAATATTCCTAACTACTTTTGAAAGTAAACAAATGAATTCAGTTTTGGTTTATGATAAATGAAAACTGAAAATAAACTGGGTAAATTTATTCAGAAACAAAGAGCTAATTACTATATATCTAAAAATACTTTTATACAGTATGGATTTTAATTTATTATCTTAATTCCTTTGTTTATTCATTATCATTTTGTAAAGAGTACAGAAAGGATTAAAAAAAATGGTATAGAAAATAAGTCAATCTTTAATGCCTCTTTTGTGTTGTCTTTCATTCTACTCGCTTTTTAAAAGAATCTTTTTTGCTTTATGCAGTTCATGAAAGTCAACTTTCATCCAAAAGTGTATTAATAATTTACACATATAGTTTTCTCTCTAATGACGGTGAAGGTTTATTTTTTTTAAAGATTTTTGCTTTAACATGTTTTAGAGAAGCTATATTTAATGAATATTGCTCATTTAGCTGAAAGTATTTCACTCTATAAAGTATAAATTTTAAGATAAGATACTTATTTGCATTTAAGATTTATTTTGGAAATACTATTTTTTTTTTAATGCTGGCTAAAATATGATTATTATGCAAATCATTAGTGTTAAAATGGTTATGAAATTATAGTACTAATGATACTTGATAAAAAAAAAACAGCTAAAAGTATAACATACAATGGCTGTACTTTCTGTTACAGATTTAATAATAAACTTGTTTATGTTTTGAGTATTTCAATAAAATTCACGTATGAAATGTAACTATATAGTTGTTTAATTCTTCCCAATTCATTTAGTGCTTGTATATACTGTAATTTTTTTATTAAATTACTTATTTATTTATTTGAAAAAAATTGTCTTTTATATATTAAACATTTTTCTTGTTACAAAAATATTCAGATGTTTGTTATAAATTTTTTTTTTTCAGATTGTTTTTGGTTATTGGATGCATTACTTCAATATGCAACTACTAAACATGTTCCACCTCTTTTCGATGAACTGAAATCTGAAATTGTCCTGGATGCTAAACGATTGCCACAAAGAATGGAAGGTATTTTTTTTGTAACTTTTACCTATGACAATGAAATATATTTCCATTTAATTTTATGTTAGATTTATCTTAAGTGTAATGTATGTTTTTTCGTCTTTGGTTGATTAGGTTTAGTTTTTGAACACTTTAATGTTACAGCTGTTCTACTTTTATATGTAAATATCACTTAATTTATCTATGATCAGAAACTTAATATAAACAATGACAGAAGAAGGTAAATGTTTTAGCAATACCTGTGGGTTTCAAGGCTAAATTGCTATACATTTTTAATTTTCATTTCATTTTAATTTTACAACAGTATTTTTTCCCAGTTGTAATCACAATATGTTTACTTTCATTGATTTGATAATTAAAAGGCTTTGAGATACAAGACATCATTAATAGATTTATATGTCACATTCATAGGTTTTCATGTATCATCAGCTTCTTTTTTATAATCAATTGTTGTGATTCTATAAATTAAGCAATACTGTGTTAGCTGTCCAGGAATCCTTTTGTCCAATCAGTGTGAATGTGAAGCATTAAATGTTTTAATGACTTACATAGTACATTAAGTATTTTAATAATCATTCTTTAATAACTATTAACATAAATGGGGTAGAAAGCAATTAAAGTGTTAGACTTTGAAATTAGTATTCAAGTATTAATATATGGTGACAGCATTAAATAAAATATAAATATATATAAGTTACTAAAGCATTTTAGTTGAAAGTGTTAGACAATTTAATTTTGGCATGTTGTTCAAGTATTAATTATGATATTCGACCTGTATATAATTCTAATATTTTTCTACTAGCACTCAATCTGGCCATCAGTACTAACAAAAACTTTTAAAAAAATTCTTGGTAGTATCTTCTGCAAAAGTGTCTATATTAAGACTTGTAAAACCGAATAATTCCTGAATTGAATTTTCGAATTTAGATACTGTTCATTCTTGCATTCGGGAGTCCATGTTTTTATCAGGATTCATTTATTTTGTCTAAAAAGGAGTGAACGGGAAAATGAAAAGAGGTTATGTTTACTTTTACCAGTAAGATGAATTTAGGTTATTTGTAGAATTAGGAGGTATAATAAATATTCGTCTTTTTGCATATTGCCCCTTAATGAAATACAGTTGTTGAAAAAGGCTGCTTTCAGAATCCTGATGCGAGCAGTAAATTAAAAATTTGTTTGCAATTGTAAAATATTGTTTAGTATACTAATAGTAGTGGTAAATATGGCTGGAATTTCAACTCAACTAAATTCAAAATTATTTATCCATTGTCAGTTTTCATTTGTTAATTAAATATTTTGTTCAAATATTACTCCTATTTATAGGCAATCATTTGTATCGCTATTCAAAAGTGTTGGAGCATCACCTTGGTACACCACATACACGTCCACTACCAGCCTGCCCTAGACTCAGCTGGGTTCGTCCACAACCTCTAAATAAGTCTGGACCGAGGTAATAATTACAAGCTTAATATTGTTAACATATCTCTGTCAAGTTAATTTCTTAAATTTCAAAATATTTCTTTAAAACATTTCCTTATATGCTAAAATTTCTAAATTTGTCCTTAAAATTTTAGCAAATATTTGCTACTTGAAGTTTGTAGATTTTTTTAAAAATTTAAATTGATTATTTCATTTACACTTATGATTGTGCATTTTGGATAATATATTGTGCTATCTTTTGTATTCAATTCTCATATCTTTAGTGTGTCAAAAATTATTTTAAGAATTTGGTGTATAAAAGGTATTATGGTAGATTGTTAAATCAATCTTACTTCTATCCTATAATAGGGAAAAATATGAAATTGAAAAGGTTGTTGACCCATAAACATGTTGGAAAAATAAATTAGCTAAAAATGTGTGATGCAATAATTTATTAATATTATGAAAAATGCATTAAATAATTTTTTAAATATCAAGTATAGTGGAATATATATTGGTACATAGATAAAACATGGAAATGTAATTCTTTTCAATTACATTAATTAATTCTTGTATATATTTTGAATTTGATTACTCTTATTAAAATTTGATATTATAAAATTATCTTATAAAATTCTGATATGAACACAAAAAATATATTTCCAATAGAAAGCAGTTACAAAGTAAATATAACATCAAAATCTTTTATTATTAATTTGATGAAATTATTTTAATTAATTAAAAAAGTTTTTCTTCTTCCTGGATTTATTCTGTACTCAAACTTAATTAATAGTTCAAAAATAAATTTGAAAAATTAATGACAAAATAGTTTGATGAATAATGGTTCAAAGTTTGATCAGTGCATGAATTGCAACTTTTATTACTGTGCATTTATGGTGAATCTAGAAGAGGTGGGATATGTGGGATCAAAGAGTGGTGCATGTTAAATCTGCAAGCTTTTTTATGTTACACTTAAAAAAAGACTACATTGTTAGTAAAAATTTTTTAAAAACTTTTACTATTGATTTTGTTTTGTGTTCATTTATTATTATTTTTTTTCAGCACTTTGTACAAAGCTCAAAAACTGCTTTCCGTGAATTTGGATGCCCCTTTTCCTTTTCGGCCTGGCCCTGAACCTCAACTTCCGAAGCAGCCATGGGACTCTCCTCAAACAGTGAGCAATCCTACCACTGAATTTCAGTGGAAATCTCACCATATAATTATTGTATTAGCCACTTTTGTAGTCGGACTATCACTCATTTATAAATGGCTTCATTTGAGAGGGCGCCACCGGAGAAGAAAAATACGTCCTCGGCGAACTGTACCGCAGCCCTCTCCAGGTCGAGTTCCCTCTGTCTAAACACACTTAAAATAATGTACATTTTTCTTATATAAAATTGTGATATTTGTAAATAGTTTTTGGAAACTATCGTCCGTATGTTTTTCCAATGGGTGTGTAGAGTTAGTTCTTCAAAATTCTGTGTGAAGTACCTCTTACCGGTCAGAATCCCCGTGATATTGGATTTCTTTCTCTGTGCTCAGCACAAGTTATTTATTGGACAAGTATTCTTAAACATACTCTTTTTGTTTGTTTTATGTAAATTTTTAATGTGACTGTTCTCTGGATTGACCATTCAATTTACACTGAGGCATGAGATAAGGTTGTAAGTAGGCTCTTTATACCACTTTTTATACTATCTTGTAAATTGTGTCTTTTTAATTTTCTAGTCTTCCTTACTGTCATTTATGTGAAATAAGATTATCTATGAATGTCTTGTGTGGTTGTTTGGGAAAACTCTTTAAATAATAAGTTAACTGTATGCAGCAACTTGTGATAAAGGCTATGTTGGTGAATATATGTAATTTTTTGTATTCTAGACATGCATGTCTTCCATTATAGTCATGTTTGATATAATATTACATTGTTGGATAATTTCCTTTTATTCATTTAGACTGTGTATGTGTTTAGTTTAGTATTTTAAAATAAGATGCAGCTTTTATTCGGCTAACAAGATAACCAGATATGGTATATGCAATAATTTACTTAGTTTTTATTCTTTTATGTTTCAAATTATAAAAATGTAAGGCTATAATTTGCAATACTCATTTCTAATACTATCTCAAAGTTATTTTTGGCATGTTTTTCTCATGAATGTTGGAAAAACTCCTGACTTTGACTATATACCAACTTCTCTAAGCTAATCTGTGGATAAAAATACATTTATTTTATACTGCTTTGGTCACTTCTACTTAAGTAATTCATTGCAGCTTAAATATAGATATAGTACTTACTTATTCCTTTTTCTCTCATTGGTAAGTTTTATCTCTCTAAAAATTATAACAGTATGAGAGATAAAAAAAATTCTAAATATCTTTGAACAAAAATATGAATTTTGAGTACTTTAGATAAAATGAAGTCATAAATGTTAAAACCAGTGAAACCAGTATTAACTCAGTAAAATTTTCAAATCTTTTATTGCTCTCTAAATTTTTACTGTGAAAACATTATGATAACTTTGAGAATTAAAATATTTTGTATGTTACTTTCGGTGAAATTGAGTAATAAAAAAACAGATAAAATAATTAATTTTGATCATTTGAAAATTTAGGAATTAATACATTATAATTGTATTTATCTTAAGGGATGAATAAATTGAAAGATTCTGCTATTCTAAAAGATGTTTTCAGAAAAGAGTAATTGATAAGTATCTAAATGATTGATTAAAAGCTTCAATGATTCAATAAATTATCTTAATATATTTTAATATTTTATATTAAAAGTGACAATTTGATCTCCATTTAAAAGGCTTGTATTTTTTTAATAAATTATATAGGAACTTATTACTTATAGTCAATAGTGGTAAATCGTGCTATTAAATGACTTTGTTGCATATTATATATATAAAAACGTTTCTTCTCTCCATTTTTATTTTGCAATCCAAAAACTACTATAATGTTAATGTAAATTAATTATAATGCTATTGTAGAATAAAATTTTTTTTGCTAATCTGTAAAAATTACTTTGTTAGATTTTTTTATAAATTCCTAGTTTACAGTAAGCAGAATAACTGCAATAATTAATAATCAAGTTGTTTTTATAATTCTTATTATTTCCTTTAGTATTTGTTACGACTCGTGACACCTTTTGGAATTTTTCTTTTTCTTTCTCTCCCCCTCCCCCGAAAAGGCTTTAAAACTTATGTAGCTAAAAGGGGGATGGGGAATCATCTAGCTATAGAATAGACAACAACAACAACAAAACTGTTAATATTTCTTTTCAATTATTTTCTTTAATGTTTGTTGTCCTAGATGTTTTTGTTTAAATGTTTGGATTAATGTTAAGAACATGTGCAGAAGTACGATATTTATTAATCAATGCTCATATATTACTGTTAATAAAAATAATTTATTCTTAAATATTGGAATTATCTCCCACTCCCTGAATGAGTGAAATAATCAATAACATACAAGTATTTTTCTTCGATAAAAAGACTTCCTCTTCTTCCCATTTGCAAAGAAAAAAAGAGAGAGAAATAATAATTAAAAAAAATGACAAAATATCATTTTTTCACAAATATTTTGTGTAAAAAATTTTGCAGTGAGAAAAAACATAATTAAACTCCTATGTTTTTTTTTTTTTTTTTTTTTTTTTTTTGTGAAACATAGTTGAGTCTGCATTTAGTATACATTACTAGATGAAATTCCTGATTTGTGTAGTAATTTTTTTAGTAATCTGTCTTCAGATATAATCATGCCTTTTAATGTCATATCTAAATTCTTTTACTTTCCACAAATTAGTTTTAAAATATTTAAGAGCTTAAATATGTTATTGAAGTTAAATGTATATTTGATGAATTGAATAATTGAATGTTAAAAAATTTATTTTTTGTTATTTTACATCAATTTTTTTGTTATATTCTCATATTAAAAATGTTATTAAATTTTAAATGTTATTTAATTCTTTTGAAATGCATTTTGATTTTGATTTTTCCAATTTAAAATTTATTTTTTGTTTATTGATATGAATTTTGATCTATATAATTGAATTTTTTCTATGATAATAGATTTCTTTAAATATTTGGCAGAATTATAAGAATTTTTATATTATTTATTTATGATTTTAAATTCTCTCTGGAACTTTGGTAGGTGACTCCACTGCAGAGACAGAAAATTACTTAATTCCTTTTAGAATTTGTATCCTATCTATAAGAAATATATTTTGCAATTAATATATTTTTAATATTCTAATGTTTTGTAGATAAAATTATTTTAGTTTAGTCAGAATTTTTTTTTTTTTTGCTTTTTTTTTTTTATAAAATTAATGAACAGTAGAGCATCTTGCAGATAAATTTTGATAAAATATGAACTCTTTAAAGAAATGGCTATGTTTTTTTCACAATATCTGCAATAATTAAAACTAACATAAAATTGAAAGTAACTTGAATGTTTTATTGAAATGTTGCTTTGTTGCAAACAAAATTGAAATTGCTCTTTCTTTTGTATTACAATTTTATATGTATTTATTTTTTGTTACTTTAAAATTGCAAAAGTAATATACTTATTATCTACAGAATTATTTCAATGGGGTTTTCATTTTTTTTTATACCAATAACTTGTAATTTTGGCTTAGTAACTTATATCTTACAGAAATTAGCTTTTAAAAAAGTGTTAAAAATGCTTTCTAACATATATAAATGAAATTTTTATAAATATTTATCTGCTCAATGTTAAGCAATGCACAAATGCATGCAAATTATATGCTTTATAACTAATTATTATAAGTAGAAAAGGTCATTTCAACCACTTTAAAACATATTTTGAATATTAATATTTTATTTTGTTAAATATAAAGATAGAAGCATAAGTATTTTTTTTAATGTTATAAAAGATGAATTAAAATATTTATTTTTAAATATGATTCTTCATATCTTTGCTTATGTATTTATTTTGTTTATTACATTTAATCATCTAATGATACTCTTTCAAAAATATGTTCAAATAACTACAGTAGTAAATTGCTGAATTTATGCAGAATACTCATATGGATTGATTGTTAATGCACAGATAACACCCTATTGAAAGATGCTCAACTGTATATTCATTATTACTTTTATTTTAGTGCAATATTACTTGATTATGAGATTTTCTTTGAAAATGACTAACTTTTGTTCATCTGAACTAATCCTTCTTGGGTGGTGGCGGTATAAAACCTTGAAAGTTCCTCTTTTAAGACAGTATTTCTGTTTGTATAGGTTGTGAGTGAATCCTGGCAACTCGCAGATGGCACTCGCATCATGAAAAAGTGCCACTCTGTAAGTCGATGTAGAAAAATAGCATTTCCACTTTCAACTGACATTTTAAAGGTCCCAGATATAACAGAGATAAGATGTAATATTGAAGTTCATGAACAGGCACCACATGATGAGGGGTTTGATGAGAATTATTTTGATTACGATACCGATTACGAGTTTGAAAGCCAGTTTAATAATGAGGATGCTTTTTGCAGTTCAGAATCAGATTTTCCTTGTGATGTATCTGAGGACTCTCTCCAAAACAACTCTCTGAAACCTTATTTGGAGTTAGATTTTGAGTATAAATTTAGTCGCCATACTGGTCATCACCATGTTGAAGTTCACTTTCAAATGATAGTTGAAAATGAAAAGCATTGTTCAAAGATGACCTTTATGGATATTTTAGATTCTTACTTGAATACTTACAGAAATGTGTGTGATGCAGTTCTAGTTGATTAATGCTTGGGCAAGTTTTATTGTTTGAGTGAGATTTGTTTATGTGTTCCTAATTTATTTTATATTTTTGCTAAAAATATGTTATGTGTATTTTGTTTGTTTGCAAAATGTTTCCAAAATTTGATTAACTGGAGGTATAATATCTGTCAATTGTAAATATTTCAAATTTTAACAATAATAGACACACACAAAAAATGTAAATATATGAATTAGCAAGTTAATTGGCATGAGCATTTAATATTCTACATTTTATGTTGTTTAAAAATTAATGTTTTGTTAGGTAACTTTATTTGTTACAGAAAAATAATCTTTGTTTTGAGAAGTTTACTAATTTTTGTATTAATGTTAGTTTAAAAAAAAGTAAAGATATAGAATAACTTAATGGAAATAATGATCAAATTTTTAAATTATTATTTTGACATTCTTTATTCAAATGCAGAGAAAAACATATTATATCATTAAACCTATTTTCTTTGTATTTACCACTGCTTTTTAAAATAGTTTTTAATTTAAAAAAATTATATTAATGACAATTAACAGGGTGATATGTTAACAATATTAAAAATGGAAAAATTACTTCCTATCTGTATAATTTTAACCAATTGAAGGGAAAAAAATTAATAAAAAATAACAGTAAAATTTCCTGTTTTTCTGATGATTTTTTTTCCAAGTATAGTTTGGATGGTGCTTTATTTTTTCAAGATATCCAATTAATGTTTATTTATCAATAATTTTATTATGATTTATGCTTTTAAGTACTATACATACATAACATGCATATGTTCTTCTTACAACACAAGTATATAACATGTTTTACAATATTTAGAATAATACAGTTTGATGATCAAAATATAATCTAATCAAAAAGTAATTTATTTTTCCAAACAGTTTAGAAATTATTTTCTTCACAGAATGTTAATTTTGAAGTTATACATTATTAGATTTCAAAGGCATAGCTTTCTTCTTCAAGCAAGACTTAAATAAAAGTTTTCATTCATTTATTTGCAGTTTATTAAAAATTATCATATCTTTGGAAACATTTTGCTCGTAAGAATAATTGTGAAATGTGCACAACATAAAATTAACTTAAAAGTGTAATAATCAAAATTGCATTCAAATATTGTAATATAATTTTCTGTATGTGGAACACAATATATGAAGTCTGAATCATATTTATTCATCTATTAAAAACAATTTTCATGTAATTATATTTTCCACATTTTCAGATTATCTTATTTTATGTGTGCAACATAACACTTCTCATTTTCATCTTCATAGTCATGTCGCATTGTACGGAATGACAATGCAATGCATTTTGTATTGGTGTCCGATATTGTGACTTATTGGGAAAAACCTTTTTAGCATGTTCTTTGCAGATATAAGTAATAAAATGTTTGAGTGCCACTACCTAAAAACTGATAAAATTAAAACAATTTAAACAAATCATGTAACTTGCAACATATATATTTAATATCAAATTATTGTAAATTATGAAAAAAAATGTTTCTGCTTGGAAAATATTACCCACTTGACCATGGTATGCAGTATGTTAAAATTAATTTGTATTTGTTTGTAAAATTAAAATACTTTTGAAATTATATTTGTTATGTAATATTGCTATTTTCAATAATACTTTTTCTTATTTGTTAAGAGCAATTGTTAAATATTAAAGTCAGAGCATGCATTACATCGCTTCTTTGTTTTATCAAAATAAAGATGTTCCACCTCTTTAAATAAAATTATTAATATACCTTGCAGAACTTAAAAGGTAATTGCTAAAAGTCAGTCATTATTAAATCTGAAAAATGAACTATTTAATTATAATTTTGTTGTTTTTGCTATTTGTATACAATTTTCAAGGTGCATACCTTTTTAAAGTTACTGAGCCTACCTAAAATGATAAAAACTGTTTGAATAAGGGTGTTAAAAATATATTTATTTTAGTATTTTTAATATACTTGTGTTGAAAATGCTGTTTATAATGAAATAATTTTTCTTTTCTATTATTTTTTATTGTATTTATACTATACAAATATCAAAAAATATATAATTAATTTCAAAATAAGTTTCAAATATGAATTTATTTTTGATAGTCATTTTAAATTTACTTTTTAACATATTTGTTTAATTCTATAATTGCCATTAAATTGCACTTCGTTGGGACCAAACGATAAATATTGAGTACAAATAATGTACTGTAAATACAATTCAGCAA
>JAPMOR010056014.1:0-10089 GCA_026543865.1 Argiope aurantia | reverse complement strand
TTTTCAATATTTTAAATTTCACAAATTATTTAATAATTCTACTTTTGCTTTTTTTTTCTAGCAAATGAATTACTATATTTTATCTAAACAATTCATTTTTGAGGATATATATTTTTAATCATAAATGTTGTTTTTCATTGAAAGATATAAATACATAATGTCTTAAATAATAATTAACTACCAACCATACACCATTTCTGTTTCTACTTCATCACAAGTAGTATTTTGACTTTTTTATATGTTGGATATGTTTGTTTCATTGATGTATTAAAGATACATTTTGTAAATGCTACTTATGCTGCAAGTGATATGTTTTTAATATTTTAATGTGCTTGCCTGAAAAAGCATTTTTATTATTTGTAAACAGAAAAGAATAATTATATGTGAAAAAAATTATGAAGTAAAGAATAAATATTTTATCCTTTTCCACAGGGTATAACAATATATAAATTTAAAAAAAATGCTCTACTCGTTACAAAACTATATTGATTAATGTGCATAAAGAAAACTGCTATATTTGTTCTTAGCTGTAAATTATATAAAAGCTTAGTGAGATTAAAACAAGTGTTTAAGAATCCTCAAATCTTAAGTCATAGATAATATCACAGCAGAACAAATGTTAATTATTTTGTCATCTGTCATAAGAAACTTTTTTTAAATTTTAGCAGTTTTCTAATTTAGAAATTAACTTAATTTTTTTGGTCTACTTACATACAGCTTTGTAAGATGTTTTTAAAAATTCGTGAATTCTTATTAAATCTGATTGTAAATTATTTCATAAACAAAAAATTTCTTAATATATGTTGTGCTTTTATAAACTGTCTTCAGTTTAAAAATCAAATCTGTATAAAGGTAATAAATTTTTTTACTCTATTCAAAGTGTTTTATGTTTTTAATTATAGATTGAACATTTTATTGAAAAAATTTATTTACTTGTGTATTAATTACATGATATTGGCAAACATAGTCAATAGCCTAACATGACATCTTGGACTATTAATCACTAGTTGCAATAAACATGACAATTTTGGTAATTACTCATTGGTATACAGTTAATGCACTAGAATTAAGCTTTCATACCAGCCCTGGGTAAAAAATTCTAAAATTAAAGGAGATTCGAGCCTCTAAGCCCAAAATATTGTAGCTTGATTCTGTCTTTATATTACATTAAACCTTGATATAATGATTCTTGGTTATTAGTTTATACTTTGATACTCGTGCATTTTCAAATGCTCAAAACAATATTCAAAAACAGATTTAATGAAGCAAAAATCTCATTTTTCACACTGGTGACAAATTAACAGATACTGCTTAGTTCCTCCCTAACCTTGTTCAGTAGCTTACATATATACAAATTCTTTTTCTTATTTTAGTTCTGTTATTGTTTGATTAGTGAATATCATACAATTTAAATGGCTAGTGTTAGAAATCGGAAAGCTTTCTCCTTCAGGCTGGAATTTTATGGCTCAAGGGCCAAAATTGACCACGCTTTTCCATTGTGAATAAGATGAAAATTATTTAGAAATAGAAAACAATGAGAGTCATTTTACTGTTTGCTGATACTTTTTTCTTTTTAAATCTATCATTGTGTCTGTTTGGATAAATAGTGTGTTAATGTCAACATGCTTGAAAAATTGTAATGGAATCAAGAAAATGTGAAAGCTAAGCTTTAAAGTACGAATGTAACTATTAAAAAGTTTTGCCATTAAATGAGACAATCTCTCCTTGTAGTGGAGGTCATGCTCCAAGTGAAGTCAAATTTTGAACATGTTTCAATGCGGAGGATTTTATGTCTTCGAAATTAAATTACCTATTGTAAAATTGTGAGGGGATGCCTATAGTTTCTTCAGATGTCAAACTGGATGGAAAAATGGAATGGATTCAGATGCCAAAAACTGGATGGTTTGGCATCATTTATTATTATGATGAAAGGGATATTTTTTTAACATTGATGAAGCTTTTGTTTTATAAAAAGATTCTTCAGAAACATTAAATGCTCAAACTTTTTAATTTATGGAAGAAAAATTCATTTGTATAAATCTTCATAATATGGGTTCTTGTGTGTGCCAATATGAATAATTTGAAAAAAGGAAATAGACTGAGATTTTCAAATCTGAAAATCCTAGATGCTTAAACAACTGTGCTGTAATTTTGAAAGCCTTATTTTATATAGACTCTATCTCTAGATGTAAGTATTAAATTTTTTACTCTATTTGAAGTGATTATTTTTTATTATTTAACACTTTTATCACTAAAAATAAATTGTTTACATTTTTAATACTAATATATGTTTGCATTTCATACCATTACAGAAAAATCACTAGTGTTAAATAATAATAATTAAAGGTATGAAACAAAATTGTTTTGGACATGCATTGTTTCAATATATTACTACCGAAATATTGCTGTTAACAAAATTGTAAAATGATAATGTGAATGTTGATGATTGAGATTATGAACATTTATTTAGAGAATTTTTGTATAAATTGGTTTTGCTTGAATTTTTCTTCAGTGCATAAACATGTTTTTAATATTTTTACAATCAGCTCATATGTTATGTAACATGCAAGATAGGAAAAATGAGATTGCTCTGCAGGGAAAAACTTTAGACAGTGTGCTATCAAATTGGTACAATTGGATTTTTTTTTTAACTTTTTGGGTACTAGATGCTTAATTGTAATTAAAATGTTAAAGGATTTTTGCAGTAAGCCTGGAATATCTTACTGCTGAAAAACCTTTTTTATATCATTCTCCCCCCCCCCAAAAAAACCCCTACTAAATTATTTCTATTTTATTTCTTATAATTTCTTTTTATTTAAAAAATATTTCAAAAGATATTTTATAATAAAGCTATCTTTGTTTTAATTACTGAAATAATAGTCGTGGGTTACAAGAAATTGAAATATATTTTGTGTGTGCATATTTTATCACTTTTATATAATTAAAATTAAATTTAAAAAATAAACTAGTGTAAACCCGAAGCAATATCATGCTATGTTGTTCTGTAAAAGTTGAAATCTCCTTGTAATTTCACAATATAGGAAAAAATGTAAATTATTTTTAATCTTTATAACTGCTGACTTTATATTATATATATATATATATATATATATATATATATATATATATATATAATATAGTACATTTGAAATGATAATCAGTTAAATTAATTCACAATTATAAAACAATTTTTTTTTCAAACTTTTATTTGAAACATGTTTTTTTTTTTACAGATATACACTAAAACGAATTGCAAAATTCATTTTCATAAAAAATATCAGACTAGGGAACTGACATTATGTTGACTAGTTTCATTTGCAAAAGAACAGTGGGTTAAAAAAAATACTGTTCCTTATTTTATATATTATTGTAATGGATTTTTAACACTTTGCATTTTACTAATTTGGTGACCTCTGCTTAATGACTAGTTTTAACCTGTGTTATTTATATTCTTTTATTTTTGTTATAAACATACATAAATTTGAAAGCTTCCAGACTAATTATATATATACTTTGATAAGTGATTCCAGGATATTTTCATCCTTGGATTTTCACAATTTTGCCTATGTAAAAGATTGGCATGATCTCATAAACTTAAAATTACATATGATTTACAAAATGCTTCAAATTTGTATCCATATTTGAACTTTTTACTCTGAGGATAATTTAATTTTTATATCTGTTCTGTAAAAAAAAAAATGAAATTATTGATTGATTTCAAAATTATTTTATAGAGATGAAAATTTATTTTACTAGGCTTCATAACCTAGTATTCTTTTTTGAAGTGAAATTTTTATATCTGTAGGCTCGAACAAAAGTAAGTTTTTCTCGTCCTACAACCATATAGAATTTAAAGAAATATTTGCATTTTACTCAATACATGCGATTAATTACAAGTTTTGACTTTATATATCTCTGAAGAAGTGATTAAATTTTGTGAACAAAATATTTAATTTAAACGATACAAAATCGTTATTACCGATCACGTTGATTTTACAGGATTTTTTACACCACTGTTCTTTTTTTAAACCAAAGAGGTTAGGGTTATCTCTATATGAATCTGAATGAATTTCTACATTCTGGGCTTGTACAAAATCGTTCAAAAACAACATTGAAAACCTATGCACAAAATAATAGTTTTTGGATGCTGGTTCTCGAACGGGCGAACGTGTCGCCTTGTTGAGAAAGTGTTTATCACCTGAAATGTTTTTAGTATAAAATCGAGAGGTTTGTTCACGTCCCATCTCCTAAATCAAGGCCACTTTTGAGCGTTCTTCTCACTGCAAAAAGAAAAGAAAATTTTGCTGCATAGAAAATTATTTAAATAATATATATTATTTATTGTCTTATATAAAATTTACATCAGATGAAAGTTTACTAAATTTTTGTGCAACATTTTTTGGGGTTGATGTTGAATTTACATAATAAAAGAAAAGTTAACCGCTTTTATATTTTTTGGAAATATGGCAATTTATCAATTTTTAATTGTTGAAGTTAACTGCATGGTATCCGGTAAAGTTTCCACATGTTGTTGACTCATTCTAAAAAAGTAGCGGAAACCGATTTGTAAGTATTGCACTCAGCCTATAACGTAGTTAAAAGCCACTAGATGGCAGTAGAGGTCAGATCAGAATTGAACAGCAGTATTGCTATTATGCACTCAAATTTTGAGCCAGTTTCAGCTGGATACGCAGACATTAGTTATAGAAAGCGTGTTTTTCCCTTTGGAAAGAAAGTAATTACTACTGATTTAACTTTCTTTTGAACAAGACTATTTATTTTGTGAATGAGGATTATTGAGTATAACGTTTGATATTATACTGTTTATTAGCTTATTTGTAAGGATAAATCTTTATATCGCTTAAGTATTTCCGAAAAAATTGAAGATAGTGTGATGTACGCATGTTGGCACCAAGCCAGGCAGATTAATTCTATTTTATGAAAAAGGTTTGGCCAAAAATGGCTCTTGTGCAACAGTCGCATTCAAAGGTTTCCGAAAAGGATTGGATACTTATGCTCTTCCTGCAAGTACTGCCAAAAAGCTTTTACAGCACATCTAAAGGGACATCTATATTTTGACTTATAGCTTACCACAAAATTACAACATTTTCAATTGGCTAGAGGAAGATCTCGCATTGTGAGGATTATGAGAAATATTTAATGCAGTAATACCAGCACAAAATCTTTTAACCATCAGCAACCTTACAGCAACAACTTTTTAATTAAAAAGTGAAAATCTGTTCCACCAAAGAATTAAATTATCGTAGCTTCTAGAAAAAAAATTCAGATGATTCCAAACGATTTTAAAAACCGCAAAAAGCTGTTTTTTCAAATAATATCATAATTTTTTGTTATTGATTTTTATGTAAATGACAATGAAATGAATTGTTAATTTATTATGGAACTACAAATAAATTTTATTGATTTATGTTTTATTTTAGATATTATTATTTTGATAATTCTTTTGCATATCTGCCATAATCATTACATCAGTTTGTATTAACCTATCAAATATCCCCCAAAATTAAACCAGTTGTGTCTTGTATAGTGTTTACATTCCGTAAGTCACAACTTAAGACCGATTTGCCGAACCGTGGAATGGCTCGAAGTCAGAGCGACCTTGTTTACATTTTCTGCTCAAACTTTCAGAACGTAAGTCGTAGGGTAAGGAATTAATTAAAATCTTATAAATTTTTGAAAAAATTATAGAGTAGCAAATTAAGAATTTTTTTTCCCCATTCTCTGTTGATCTTACAAAGCAAGTATTCAAGTTTTTTTTCATGAGATCTTAAAGTAACAGGAAATTTTCAAATTAAAGATAAAAAATTTTTTTTAACTTGTACAATGGAAGCACGGATTTTAATTAAAAAGATTATTTGATTACATGTCATTATATTTATAAATTTTTAAAATCTATTCATTAGATTGGATTTCTATAGGAAGCAAAATATATATATATATATATGAAAGAATGACTTACAAGATTTTCTGTCAGCATATCTTGCCTTCTTTCTTGTCCTAGGCTCTGTCCTGTTAGGCTGGGCTGTGGCTGTCTTCACTAAGCTCTCCAAGATCTCATCATCGATGTCCGTCGTGCTCTCGTAAGGGGTGGTATACCCTCCGCATCGGTCCAGCATCATCACAGAATTCGGGCGGCTGAGGTTCCCTGCGTATTAAAAATATAACAGCATTTACCTACATTCACATTAGTCGAAAAAAGGGAAAAAAAATCTCCTTAGTGTAAAAAAAAAAAAAAATACTTATACTCCTTGACATTATATCTTAAAATATACGAAGTACAGGAAGAGAATGTGTAATAAAGCAAATGCTCGACCTCAAGTTTTTAATGAATCTTTTTATTTCAGATCTTTCTGAACCCAAAAATTCTAAATGCGATAATTCATAAATGTTTTGAGCTACACGAATGCAATTTGATTTGGTTCTTACAAAAAAATTCGTAGATTTTCGTCATATTTTGAACAAAATGCATTCACATGAAATTTGTCAGTTCGATTGGAAATGAATACGATAACTACAAAACGTAAAGAGCTAGTTGAATGAATTTTTGCAGTTTTAGCATCTGAATAGTAGATATGTATAAAATTAGCCAAAGGCTGACTGTTTGTCAAAACTTGCATTCACATGAATATAAGTGCGATAATTCAAAATTACAAAGATTTATATAAATAAAATTTGGTATATCACTTTTGACACATAATTACAATTTTAGTAATAATGTTGGTTTTAATTTCTCCAAAAAAGCGGCATTCGAAGTGCATGTTCTATTTTTTTTCCTTGTCTAAGGAGAACAAAATGTTCGTATGAAAAACTTTGAAAATAAAAATCTGGGAACTCTTAGTGTTCATAGCCTTGTCCAAAGAACTGAATTTTTTGCACGGGAAGGAGCGAGATAATGTCTTGATTAGGGAATATACAAGAAAGTTTCGAGGAGACCACTCTTGTTGGTTTTTGCACTTTAAAATATATCGAGGAAATTTTAATTACTTCTGCTTCATTTGCTTCGTTTTTAGACTGAAAAAGATGGTTTTCTTTATCATTATTATCTGCACATATTTTTGTAGTAAATGATAAGTCAATTAATCAAAATAAAAATTATTTAAATGATTTAAGTGAATTCAACAATAATACTTGAAATAAGACGGAATGTTCATTTTATGTAAGGTTTAGTAATAGTAAAAAAGTTCTCTGACCTAAAGAATGAAATTTAAACGAATTCTTAAATGAGAAACTAACCATTAACTTGTTTAATATGTTTTGAAACTGAAAATCCGTCGATTTAAAAAGTTATTGTATTACCTTCTGTACAAATTCGTTTGCATTTTTGATTTTTGGCCTTTTCTTAAACTCAGAAGAATTTTGTGTTTCACTTTTTATTCATTTCCCTTTAATTTATATTTATTTATGGGAATTTTTATTCCGGTTCCTTTAATGGCGAATAAATAATGGAATGTTATATATATATATATGAAATGTAAGAGAGCAGCGCTATGCTGTGCTGTAGAATCATCTTGAAGGAAATATAGATGTGATAAAATGCCATAAATCACTTAATTTTGTTTTTGATTTTGTATAGTATTATAGATGAATTTATTCTTCAGATTGTCGATCTTTTGAGAGATAATACGAAAATAAACTTCAAATCTCAATGTAAAAAGAAAGCGAAAGAAGAAGTTGGTGGATTTCGCAAGTGAAATTATAACTAAAACGCAGCATTTAAGATAATTACAATTATCAAATCTTGTGCAAAGTCAGACACAAATGATACTCAAGATTTAGTATTTTATAAATGCTATTAATTTGAATTTATTTCATACAAGTACATTATTAACTAATAGCTTTTGGCAGCTTGCTGGTTCGCTAGAGATATTGCTAAGGGATCGCCATAGTAACTGCGAGTGCGACGCCCTCTACGATTCGAAGAGAGCAAGTTTGAATTCAGAAATAAAATTATAACGAGTTCTTCGACAAGAGATTGAACGGACGATAACAGGCTTTTCGACACGACAGTCGGAAAGAACAGAAGAACGATTTACTACAAGGCGGAGAGTTATCTGTAAATAGTTCACAGTAAATGAATATCTGTGTAATCATTAGAAAGAAATATACACGTAATTAGAAAGAATTCGGTGATTTATTGAAAATGACATCATATTATTTAATTTCAATTCAATCGCTTATAAATAACTTCATGTCTATCTGACATTAAAGTCGTATACATATTCTGTTCATTGCGCATATGAAACATTCTAATGGTGAAAGGACCCATGACATTATAATGCTATTAAAAACAAAACCATCTTCTAATTATCTCAGTGACACACATTCACTTTTTATGTCTTTTAAACTGCACAGATATTAAATAAATACACCTTCTTCCTTAGTTTTCAACCATGAGAGAAAATCCCGCGATTAAATATTTGATGGAATAATGAAAAAACGGTTCGAGTTTCAGACGAACAATGCAAAAATTTGGCATTTTTTAAAAAGTTTCGTTTTTAGTAATTGTGACCTATGGTAAGATTTGAAAGATGGTTCATGTATGCGATGAACAGAGCCGATATAAGGCTATTAAATTCGGAAATCGAAATTTTAGTTCCGTATTTCTTTTTACCTGGACCGTTTTTAGGACGTCCTCTGAGGTTTACCATGGAACCCCACTGCGTCAGTCTTGCGTCTTCAGCATCCGATTCCCCTAAGATTTGTCTCAACTGTTGATCGTCTCTCTGTTCTTTTGTTGGAGCTCGGAATTTTTCAGCCTGGGAAAAAAATTGATTGAAAAATTTATATTCATATTATGAAATGAAGGCTATAGCTGGATAGCTTACATATATGTATTCTTTATTGATTAAACATCCTATAAAAGTTTTCCAAAAGCAGATATTAGATGAATTTTAGACATGCATAAGATCAGACGTCTACGCTTTATACACACGCAGGTGTTTTAATAATGACACTTATACTGTTTGTTATAGCTACTTCAATTCACTTATATTCATGTCTTATCTTGCAATTTTGCAATGTCTTTCGGGGAGTTTTTAAATATTCGTTACTTATTTTCCTACTTTTCATTTTTTTTTTTCAAAAATGGGGTTGGGAAATTGGGAAAATGATTTAGAAACGCTATTCTATAAAAAAAGTAATTTATGAACAACAGTAATCAAGCTTAAATTAACAATCTTCTTATTTACTAAAAATAATCACAGAAAAACAAGTAGTATATTAATTATTTAAAATCAAGGAAACTTTTCATTAATACTGTTTGTCATCCATATATTTGACTCCACCAAAATATACGAAAACTAACATTATAAGCTGACCTTTTTTCATTTCAAGTATTCCCTTTGTAAAGAGCTTAGATGAAGAAATATTTATAAATATCTTACTTCCGTGATCATTTTCCCCCTGGTCTTCTGCCTCTCCTTGAGGGCGGCCGCCTTCTCGATTTGCTGCTGCACCCTCTCCCTGCAGGTCCTGTACTCCAGGGCGAACTCGCTGATGGTCTTGCACACCAGGTGAGGTTTAGCTTCCCGGATCATGTGAGAAGGATAGCCCAGAAAAACCATGAGCTTCACGAATCTACCAAAAAACAAATTGTATAACGGGGTTCTTTGGAAATTGCTGTAGTGAAAGACAATTTGAAATAAAGATCATAGGGACTGTTTAACTGCATCACATGCCCGTTGTCAAAGATCCATGATCTTAAATAATTTCTGCTTTAAATAAAGCATTAGTCCACAGAATATCGATTACGATGCTTAGAACTTAATTTAATCAAAATAACTTCTTTTTTTTTTTCAAATCTAGCATGAAATCTAGCATTTATTCTTAAACTTACGTTTGAAGAATAAAAAAAAAATTCTCCATATTCGTTACTGACAGAAAAAAAAAATTAATTTGGTTCTGTAAAATTGAGATATATGTTGTTTTTATGTTAAGAAACACCACACAGTCTTTCTAGAATAAAAAGAGAAATATTATTTACATTTTGATTTATTCTGATAGTTTATTCTCCCATTTTTACATTCTTGTATATCAAGTAAACAAAGAAAGTTTTCTAATCATCAAAAA
>JAPMOR010055996.1:0-18764 GCA_026543865.1 Argiope aurantia | reverse complement strand
CAATATGATGTATCATTACAGTGATGATTGAATATCTTATAGTGAATAATATACAATTTTTCTCAGAAGCAGAACTGTCTATATTAAGTTTAATATTGCATTTTAGTACAAAATAAGGGTATAAATATATAATTCTAAATTTGTAAGTGAGAAACTTCAATGTAAAAGATTCTTTTTATAAGCATTGTTTTAATATTTCTCCAATTATTCATTGAATTTAAATTTGTATAAATTCCTTAAATAACCAAGTATTGTTTTACAGAGAGTTACCTTCTCAACTTACAATTTATATTTTAATTAATTATTTTTATTTGTAGCACAATTTTCAACTAAAAAACTTTCAAAATTTATTTTTTTGAAAAAGACATTTCTAATAAAGGCTTTTATCTTTCAGAAATCTCATAAACAATCGTTTGCTATGCTTACTTATTAAAATAGTAATTTGTTAACACTGAACTAAAATTGAAAGATCATATTTATCTGTATATGTTTATAACCACACATTCATTTTCCTCACTCTTTTGCAGTTGGTATCTTGAGAGAACTACCATTAAAACATTGAAAGCAAAATGGTAATAATTTGTAATACATTACAATATGTACCCAAATGTCTACTAAATCATATTTAAATTCATTTAATAATCTATATCTCTGTCTGTCTGATAAACCATAAATTTTAACATATGTGATTATCAAAATAAATTATTCTGCAAAATTTATATTCGTTTTAAAAGAATAAAGCAGTTAATTTAGAGTTATAAATGCTAAAAAAACTTGTAAGAATGCAATGCTAAACAGAGATTGATATTTTAAATATTTTTTATTATATATCAAAGTTATTATAATATACAAAAAAAAAATTACATTGCATTTACATGAAATTTTTTTTAAAAAAATTATGTCCATTGTGTATATTTTACAGTGTGATTTATTCAAAATATACATTATGTAAATCAATTTTTGAAAAATAACGATATATGAAGGTAGTTACTGGAAAAAACACGGGACAACCCCAGTGTGCCTTAAAAATATGAGATCATCGTCGATTTTTCTTAGTCAGGAGCAGTAACTTAATTGTCAATGTCATCATCTGCCTGAGGTTCAAATATTACAGGTCCTCTAGCTTGTCGATTAGTGAAAAACACCCTGCAAACATAAAGATAATCATTGAAGCAAAACTCCTACAAGCACAGAAAGAGAATAGATTTGATTTTCTGAAAACTTTAAATATTTTCTACGTAAAAAAGAAATTAAATCTTATTATTTACAACATAATTATGTGAAAAATATTAGATATTTCACATAGTTTTTAATGCTTTCTTTGTGTCTAATATGGGATATATTAAACTACCTCTAGAAAAAAAAAATCAACTGTGACTTTTATATTTGAAACTAAGAAAAAATCCACAGCTGCTAGTCTTCCTTTGCAGAGTGTTTCTTCAATTCAACATATTAATTAATAAATTCCAAACAATTTTTTAAATATTACTCTTAAAGAATCTTTAAAATTTTGTTTCACTCTGAAATATAATTCCACTGCTTTCATATATTCTCTTTCATATGATGAGTATATTTATGATCAATGGATGCAAGAAAATATTCAGGGAATTTGATGATAAAATTCGATATGAAATTTGCACTTTCTAACGCTTCAAAATAAAAATATAATTTTCATGCTAAGAATTGCACCTATTTCTCTAATTTCTCACTTACTAAATTTTTGCAATCATATCTAGGAAATTCCAATTCAGTTTTAAAATACGTTTTTAACATGTTATTCATTAATTAAGAACATGTTATGCAACAGAGAAATTGAAATCTTTAATTCCCAGTTAATATAAGCATTTTACTAATTTTTCGGGAAGAAACAAAAAAATTCTTATATAATTTTTTATTAATGTTGAAAACACTGCTAAAAATAATTAATTTTCTAAAATTTCCAGAGCTTAAAGGTTACTTGCATCAGTTTAATGGTACTTCATTAATACTGCATTTCTTAATTGTTTATTACAGTATGAAATGAAATTGAGAACTCTGAGAATGCAGTAACTGCCGATCAAATTAAAGGGATAATAAAATACTTTAAAACGTAAAATCCGAAAACTTTGGAAAACAATATTAGGTATATTGCAACAAAGGTTGTGACATATAAAATCAGAAAAGTTAGGAAAGAAAAGCGAACAAATTGAAAAAATAGGAAATAATGATTACCATCTAATTTCACAATTAAGCTGATAATAGATTAGAGAAATCTCTTTTAATTTGGCTTTTAATTAATGGAAATAAAAAAGCAGTCATAACTTAAACTTATAAAATATTACCAAATTTACAACAAAATTGAAAATAGTTTTAATTTTAAAAGAACTAAAAATGCATTTTAAAACCCTACATGAGAAGCAAAACCCTAAAGTGAAAACCACAAAATAAAACACATTAGAATACATCAAGTTTAAAATTTTAGAAAAGGTTTTGTACCCTGGAACATACATAAAAAAATGAATAAACAGAATAATTTCAAATAAAATTTGGAGATCAAAATAAAATATAACAAAGAAGTCTTTTGAAGTTTTAAAATAGTTGTAACTCTAGCAAAAGAAAATGAAAATATATACAGAATTGAAATTCCATGATTTTTCGACTGCTGAATGTTGCAAGAAAAATTAGTTCGACAAAGAAATTTCATTCGGAAAATGTTAAAATATTTGATAGTTTCGATTTAAGAAAATTTACCAAAGAATAAAGAATAATTTTTACCAATGTTTTTTGAGAATCAGTTTGAAAATCAGATTTTTTTTTTCTTTTTGCACAATAAGTAATTAATAGTTTTCACTTACAAATATTTCTTTTAAGAATGCCAAAAATGCCATATGACAATTATTTTAGCAAAAAACATGGAAATAATTATTTATTCGAAATCTGTAAACACACTTGTTCAATAATGGCATTTCAGACTTCTGCTGTACCCCTGCTCCTCAAAGTGAAAATAAATTGAGCAACACTTTAGCTTCTATATCATTTGAATAAAAGTCAGATTGCATATATTAATTTTATTAAAATTTTTTATGGCATTAGTAAAAATCATGGAAATTGCAGCAATGTTATATCAACAGTGGAATTCAAAATAAAATATTGCTACTTGAATTTTTAGCAAAGATATAACATGGATTTCTTTAATAATTTGTCAAGTAGAAGAAAATGTTGTCAAACCAGAGAAGAAACACACAGAACTAAAAATATTTATAAAGCATCGATTTCAAAATAATGAAAGTATTAAGAACTCAAGAATATTAGCAATAATACAACTATGTTTTAAGTATATAATTCATAGATATTTAATTAAAACATGGTGTCCCTAATTCACATGCCTACTGAAAAGATTAAAAATATTTTAAAAATAGGACATTTTGACTGAGAGTTCAAGTAAAGTAAAACAACAAATGAAAACAAAAACGAAAAAAAATTCATAAGGTTGTAGTAAAATTAATTATACAAATTTTTTGTATGTTCAGTTCATCCAATATGTTTACAATCATAGATGATTTAAATTTAATCCCGATAAAATAAACAACCGCATTAAAACAGAAGTTAATGTCATGTTTTGTGCTCTTTACATATTCTTATGAAACAAATCATAAATCTGCCACGTTATAAACACTGACCTGTATTATTTTCTTAAAAATATTTTTCGTGTACTCGCCTACGGTACACGGGTTCTTTTACTGTGATTGAAAAAAAAAAAAAAAACTACTCTTCTTGAAAAAATAAACTATAACATTTATTTCTACGACAAGACAAGTTATTCTATATACATATTAAATTTAAATGACTGCTTTTTCGAAAGAAAATAGTTCAGAATCTTTTCAGCTGCTGATCACAACGCTGTTCCTTTCTTTATGTTTTTGATTCCAAGTTGTTTTGGTTTTCAATACGGAGTTGAGTTGTAACTCGCTTCGTCGAAGATCGCGGATTCATGCGACATTCCCACCTTTTGGGCTTTTCTTTTCAAGAAAACTCAAAATGTTCTTTAGTCCAAACAGTTCACATGTCCAGTCGTTTGGGAGCTTGAATCTTACGGCCGAAACGGGTTTTCATGGTATTTAGATTTGGTAGAGACGTTTTGTCCGATTCCAGTAATTTCTCAAGATGTTCAACATATTGCTGTTGTACTGCCTCTTCTTTCTCATCTTCAATTTCAGATGCTCTCTTCTCTAGTAGATTCTCTACTGCAGGCGTTTGAACTTCTAGGGCGTAGAGACGCAATACAGGTCTCAGAAATTCGCCGTTCTTCGTTTTTACTTTCACAAGACGAACTGAACCGTCCTTACCAAGGAATATTTCTGTTATTTTCCCCAGAGGCCAATTCAGACGTTTTTGATTGGTTACTTCGACAATAACCACTTCTCCCACCTTGAAATCGTGGGGTTTTATCATTTTCTTAGTTTGTTGCCTCAGCTGCCCCAAGTATTCCAGTCGGAATCGATTTCTGAGATCTTCTTGCAGTTTACACCTATACAGTCGCCGCTTGCGAAAATACTCAGGAGATAGTTCCAAGTGGTCAAAATCCGGAATTCCATTTTTCCTACGTTCTCTGAGGAATGAAGATGGTGTTATAGGTTCCAAATCATCGTGTTCAGAAACGTAGGTAATGGGTCTTGAATTTACGATGTCTTCGCAATCGAATAGAATCGTATTCAATCCTTCGTAACTCAGGCATGCTCGGCCTAGAACTTTCTTCAGAAGGTCTTTTACTAGGGCATTAAGGCGCTCCCACCATGGAGCTGATGGTGGTATAAATTTCCAAATAATTTCCTTCTTTTTCCCTTCTTCATCTTGACTCAGCTTCATCCATCGAGGTATTTTGTCCTCTGAAAGATTCTTTATACCCTTCAGCCAGTTCCAAAATCGTTTGGATAGACCTTCTGGCAGGGCATCATCCCATTTAAGTCCAAGATTCCAGGATTCTTGCAGCAAACTTTGGAATGATGGTTACGGGAGAAGATAGACCCTAAGGGTCAAATATACTCTGAGCCAAAAAAAGCAAATCTCTTTTAGTAAGAACCAGATTTTCATCTTTCGGACAGTTTATGATGCAAGACAGAGTACCTTATTTTAGGTTCCAGTTTAGGCCCAATAAGGATACAGTTTGGTATTTGTCGGGTTGATCGATAATTTCAAGTGAAGCATTTGATTGCCAGCCTCGTAGATTGAATTTTCCTAAAGACATCAACGCATGCGATTCAACTATAAATTTATCTGCTTCATGTATATTCTTCAAACTGCAGACACAATTATCCACACAAAATGAATTCTTCAAAATTTCCGCAGTACTCAAGAGCTTTTCAGGTGCTTTTTCCAGATGGTAATCCAAAGTTGCCGCTAAAAGGAATGGACTGCAGGTGACACCAAACACAACTCTACGATCTCTGTAGATTTTCATTTCTTTGTCTTTGGTTTTCCATAAAAATCGCAGATAATCCTTGAACCTCTAATTCCGATCTGAAGAAATGCCTTCTCAATGTCTGATGCTATTCCAACAGGAAATTTCCGGAAACGATTCAGTAGGGGAGGAACAAGTTCAATTAAATTAGGACCTCTGTCTAAGCAGGCATTCAATATACCTTTTATATGTGCGGATGCATTGAAAACTAGCTTCACTTTCATAGTAATACTGTTCTCTTTAAATACAGGCCTGTGCGGAAGATAGTATGCATTTAACTCTTTTTTTATCTTCAATTTCTTCAATGACACCGTCAGCAATCCGTTTTTTTAAAGACATCTGCATATACTCCAACATTCTCGGATTCTACAAGTTTTTTATAAACAGAAGAAAGTCGTTTCTCGGCCATTTGTCTGTTGTCAGGGA
This sequence comes from Argiope aurantia, assembly GCA_026543865.1. Lineage (NCBI taxonomy): Eukaryota > Metazoa > Arthropoda > Arachnida > Araneae > Araneidae > Argiope > Argiope aurantia. Next base: position 12,901 of record JAPMOR010055996.1, on the reverse strand, counting down.
GCCGGGATGATTCTAACACCCAAGGTAAGGCGACTTCGTACCTCCCTTCCTCATTAATCGTCAGAGTGTTTCGAAAATAATCTAATGTACTTTGATGCATTTCAGTCTTCTTTTTAGATTCAGCAGGATCAGTAATTCCAATGGCTTCTAACTTCCATAAGTCACTTATATTACAATCTTTTATAAGTAAGTTTGTCACTGTCATGATTATAGAGTCTGATGGTGCTCTTCCCATAAGTGTCCAACCAAGCAAAGTCTCAATGGCAGTTAATCCACAAGTAAAATTGAGGATTTTTCCAGTCATCAATTTTCCTGCTATGTCAGCACCAATAAGCAAATGGATTGTAGATGAAGAACAAGATGCTAAACATTCTTGATCCGTTAGATGAATTTTATTATCCTCTAATTCCTTTGACCAGAATCCGATTGGTATCTGACAAATTTCGGCACAGATTTTCTCTTGATTAAATGTGTTAAAAGTGCAATGATAATTTTTGTTAAAATCACTTACAAAAATCTTGTATTCTGAATGTTTCTGTTGATTTTGCATCCCTCTACACAAAGTATGAAAAAGAGTTGTTTCTTTTAATGTAGGATACTTCAGTTTCTTAGCAGCTTCTTTCGTAATATAAGATCTCTGACTTCCAGTGTCTATGAGAGCTCTCACAGCAAAATCCTGTGTTTCTCCCCAAAGAACCACGATCAGGGTTTGTAGAAACATGTGGGATTGACCAATATATTGAACTGTCCAAAATTGATTGAACTCCGTTGCTTCTTGAGAGTTAGAAGACTCAACGGTCTTTCTATCAGGGCACATCACAGCATGATGTCTTTGACCACAAATTCCACAATTCACTTGGACCCTGCATAGCTTTGACACGTGACCGTTACTTAGACATCTGAAACAGCAACCTCTTTTCTTCAATTGTTTCATTTTCTCATTTAAATCCAAATTTCGAGCAACATGACATTCTTTGGATTCATGATTGTTCTTGTCACAAAATACACACTTCAAAACAGATTTTTGGTTTCCTGAAAAAAGTCCCGCAGCTGTCGGCAAGTCTCTTTTAATCTTGATATTTTTGTTATTTTCTTTTAGAGAGAAGCCTTCCATGGCAAGAGCTATCCTGTCCTCATTTTCAACTTCGTTCTTCAAAAATTTCATCAAACTTTCCAATCGAGATTCTTTCGCGTCATCTTTTGCATCCAATCCTCTATCATTTCTCCGCCAGACTCTTAAAACTTCTTCACTTAAACAAGATTCAATCAGGGGAAACAACATGGCCGCATACTTCGCTGTAGTAACGCAGAGTTTCTAATGATCTCAGCTGGGTTTCAAGATGGTCATAAACAGTTGACAATTTAACATGTTTCTCTTTAAGATTGAAGAGAAAAATTCCAAATGAAATATTCTTATAATATCTATCTATTGGAGAATATGTACAAATAAAACAACAAACCGGAAGGATAATGTTCACTGTTTCCGTTTCGCACTGATGACTTCAAAACAAATTAAAGCATTTCGGAGTATTTTTAATATTATATATGGGTCAATTTAATGCATTTGATTCTCACATTTAAGGTGATAAATTTACTTTTAGATATTAAATAAAATTTTATTTTTATAGGATTTTAAAACGGAATGATATAAATTTATAACTTTCATTTTTCATTTTCGCACTCTAAATCAAAATACTAAGAGAAAGAAGCTATAATAAAATTTTTTCTTATTACAATTTTAGACCATGCATTTATAAAGAAAAGCACGCATCAACGAGCATACAGAATAATTTTTTTTCAACAAAACGAACAAATTCATCTCAAATTAAGCTATTTGTTAAATTTGAATGGCAACAATATTCGAATACATTTTCTCCAACGACTCGCTAGTATTTTAATTTAAAATTATCATTTTGCTGTAAATTTTTACACATTGATAATTATATCGCTGAAATGACGAGTTGCTTGAATTTAGTAAGGGATAACTGGAAATTCGCAATCGGTTTAATAATGTTGATTTTACTTTCACTTGCTCTACTCGTCTGTGGCTGTATCCGGTAACACAATTCTGTTTATTAAGTTGCCCGACTATAAAACATTCGGCCTGATTTACTTCAAAATTTCATTTACCTTTCGAGTCGAATTTTATAGATTTATATTTTTTTCTGCTGTTCTTTCGTTGACGGCCATGAACAATATTTTTAAATTTTTGATATTACTATTTCATGTATTGTATTCAGCTAGCGGTAAATCTCATATATTACTGATATTTAATGGCTTGTAATTCCTCATTTCTTAATCATATTACTGTTTGACGAGAAATCGAAAGCAGTCATTTAATATTAGTGTTTTATCTTCATTATTAAAGTACATATTTTGTTTATAAAAATACAAAAATTCTTATATTCATTATTTTGACTAATACGTTCTGTATTAGTCAAAATATTGCGAAGCGTATTTAATGTATTCATTTTGTAGGCAAATGCCAAATATTTTCAACAATAAATATCATATATATTAGTATATTTTCGGCGTACTATGTACACAGTAAACAAATTGGTATTCAATACTTCTTTGTATACTCAGTTATATGTAGCACTAAAAAGTCGATTCCAGAGATTATATGAAAGCGTTGTTTCTTGATTTCACACAGAGCGTATTTTTGCTTTTTCTTCTTTCATTTCATAAATTATTCAAGGCATTTTGCTTAGCTTTATGCTAAAGTCTTATGAAGTTCTGTTGCATGTGGGATTTGTTGTTTACTCTCAGATTAAAAAAAAAAAAGTAAAATAGAGAAGCATATATACATTCATCTATTGTAGGAAGATTTCCTTATTCTAATGTTTCCTTTCGAGATTTTTAATTATCCATATTATATGAAGTTCATTTATATGTGAAAAATATAAGCATATAAGTAAGAAATCTTGGTTTTGAAATAAATGGCAGCAGAATAGGAGTGATGATGTTTAATATTTGTATTTAGTGAAAAATGATTTTTGGTTTTCTCTTTCTGAATACGTGTAAATTAGATAATTAAATGGCATACATGATTTTAATTTAAAAGGTTAAAATAAAATAATTTCAAATAGTGAAAGATATCCCCCCCCCATTGCTTAGTATTAATTTTTATTTTGCAACCGATCTTTCGTCAATAGATGGCAGTATCGATTTGCTTTTTACTGAATAAATATGGCAAAATATCCGTAGGTAATGTTTCTAGAAAAATTAGGTAATTTCTTTAGAAACATCGCCTAATTCTTATTATTTATCAAATCTTTCTAGTGGAACAAATTTTGAGCTTCATAGAAGTACAAAAAATAAATTCATGTTTATATCTCCAGTGAATGGGCATCAATAAACCAAATGCTCACATTGAAAATTCAGATATTTCTTTTATTTTCAGAATTTTTCGCCGTGTGCGCCGAGTTCGATTCACCTTGCCTGATAATTGGCGAGATGTAAAGGATGAAGAAAACATGAATAACGGAGTGAAAAATTCAGATGATGCAAGACCTAGAAAAAGGCGAAGCCACCGAAGCAGGAGAAGATCTCAGAGAAGAAGGCGAAAGCGATAGTTATTTTTAGACCACTTTGTCAATGAAATATTGAAAAATATTATTTTCCACGTCTTTGAAAATGTCTATTCAAGCGATAATTATTTTTAGACTCCTTTGTCAATGTCTACTCGAATATTAGATATGTTTTAATATTTTGATGTTAAAAAATGTTCATATGAGTATTCGCTTTCGTTTCACCTGACTAAAATGTACCTTAACATTTCATCAGCGTACATTTCCTTCATGTATTTTTTTTGTTGTTTTTTTGTATTTAATAAATTTTTTTTCTCATGTAGGACAATTTTTTCAATTTACACCCTACCTATATATATTTATATATCTTGTTCAAATTTTCAATCGTTTAAAAAATAGTTTTTATTCATTCACTCAAGTTCAAACACATTTTTTAAAACTTGATGTTAATACAGTTTTTTCAAATATTAATTAATTATTAAATTAATTTATAATACTTTAAATAGAGTTTTAGCAGTCTGTAAGGAAAATTGAAATCAACAGGCTATAGCAAAATGCAAGGATTTCTGTATTTTTCACGTGAAGTTAAAGAATGCGAGTTCCAATTCTTGCAAAAGTAAGAATTTACTTAATTTTTTTTTATATTACTTGTTTTTTTTTTTAACTAAACATTATTAACCATCAAATGGCTTAAGAATTCAAGTAAGCAATTTTTTCGATAGATTTAAATAAATGCAAAATTTTAGAAAATGTTATAGTATTTAATTGCATTTGTGCAAGACATAGTTGCCTTTGATTTTAATACTAATCTTATTCCGTTCAAGACATTAAAAAAAAATGTATGCAATTTTCAAATATGTTATGAAATGTTAAGAGAATTTTTGCATTGAAAATTTCTCTTTCAAAAGTTGAAATTTCAAGTTATTTAATAAATACATTTCTATTTCCAATTTAAAACTCATCTACTAAAAATAAATAGAAATTGAAATCATTTCACTTTAAAAAATCATCTTTTGTTATATAAGATTTTAACTAAGCCATTATTCAATCCATGTAAGATATAAACTCTTATATAAAAATGTTTTCAATCCTTCATGGAGTACTTAAATTTATTTTTCTCCTCTTTAAAAATTTCTCTTTAAATACCAGGTGGCGTTCCTTTCACTGTTACCTGCAGTAGATAGCTTAAATTTTTTTGAAAGTGTTTGAATTATTGAAATTGTTGGAAACTACTGCAAAAATATTTATATATTATATCATACTATTAGCATCTTGAGCTATATAAGATGCTAAATCAGATGGCATTTAGCAGAGGCAAAACTATGAAGAACAATTTTCAACTGCCTTCCTTAAGGGTAAGAAAAAGTGTTTAATTTTCTAACAATGTGAATGAAGACAGATCTTACCGGAGTAGCATCTATTTGTTTCATCATCAAATATAAGATCTCGAAGCTCCCTCATATACAATGACAACTTTATGACAGACACCATGTTTCTTAAAACTGATAATGTCGCATGTTTAAAAAAAATTGAGAGCTACTACACGAGGAAGATACCCACAAACGTTTTTGTCTTCAAATAAATCTAGAAAGTTAAAACAGGGTGGCGTACAGATCAAATAAAGAATGTAGCTCTAAATAAGAAAACTTATTTATTTTTTTAGACTGTTTCACGAATATATTTTAGAAATTTTATTATCAATACAAAGAGCTATTCAAAATATCTGATTGGTGATGTACCAGAAAAGGGGTAATTCAGATAAATTTCTGTAATCAAAATAAACATTTTTTTATTCATCTGTTTCAAAAGCATATTTCAGAAATTATACCAAATATATAAAGAATATATCATGAAAACAGAATATTGATGAATGTATTGAAAGACAAAGAAGAGGAATGCAAGTATGTCAAATGCAAAAAATCATAAAGTAATTTAAAAAATGAAAGTGCATGTAATTCACTTCAAATTTTTCAGATAAATGTTAAAACACTACCTAAATAAGTATATACTTTCTGATTGTTTCAGAAGTGGATTACAGAAAAGAAACAAGACCAAAAAAACATTGGATAAAGAGGACAGCTTAGTTTTTAAATCAATAATATACATTAAGTGAGTATTTTGAGGCAGGATTGCACTTTTAAAAATAACTGATGTTTTACTTCATAAGGTAGCAAATAAATATCCATTTATCCAGTAAAATTCATATTTTGTGATACCAAATGAAGTATTAGAAGTTTAAAAAGAAACTCTAATTTCTAAAAATGGAGGTATTTGTTTCAGACATAATTCATTAATTTAAATGCTGTCCCCTTGTTAAGTTTAAGTCTTTGGGTATTTTTTTGTTAATAACAGACATATAATAGTAAAATTATCCAGCAATTCTTGCAAAACTTAAACAGAGAGAGAGAAATAATTCTCTGCCAAAAATCGTAAGCTGACACTATTGAAATTCAATGAAATATTTTGAATTGATAGAATGTAGAAAATGTTAAGAATTATAAATAGAAATCTTTGAAAAAATTACTAAATTTAAATACAGTCTTCTAAATTATGCTGAGATATGTTGCCTCACTTATATTCAGAATAATTTTTGCATTTCATATTATTAACACTCACTTGTTGTAGAATGCTAAGTAATGTAAATTTTATGTCTAGTTCATAATATTATACACAATTACCTTTCTTTAAAGTAAACTTCTGTTGATATTACTATAAAATCAAAGCACAGACATGTAAACGGTCTACACAGAAAGATTTGATTTGGTATCTATGAAATTGAAAATGTGTTAAAATTTGATAAAATATAGAAGTTGTTTAAAATTATAAATACAAATCACTAAGAAATCTATTAAACTGAAATGCAGTCTTCTATAATAATTCAAAATATGCAGAAGGTGGTTGTCTCCATTATAATATGAATAATTTCTAACTAATAAACTGTTAATAATTTGTAGTATAGCATTTAGTAATGTAAATTGTAGGCCTCTAACTAAATATTTAACTCTCTAATTTACATTTACTGTAAATATATCTAGCTGCTGCTTGAAAGCTAAATTAAGAAGATATGTACTTTTAAACTCGAATAGATTAATTTGATACCTCTGAATTCCAAAAAAACATTGTTAATTGATATTATTTTTAATTCTTATTCATTTCTACATTACGATTAAAAATTTGCTAAATTAAAATATAGTCTTCTAAACTCTTGAAAAAAAAAATTATTGCCATTATTATTTATCAGAATAATATGTCTTATATATTGTTGGTTTTATGTAGCATCATGATAAATAATTAGGATTTAATGTCTAGATTCTAGTATTATCTTCCCTTATATCATTTTACATTAAGCTTGTGCAGGTATTGCTTTAAACCTAAAGTAGTGAGATAGAAATAATTCTATGCAGAAAAAAAGAATATATTGATGTTATTGAAAATAAAAATATATTATGAATTGCAGATATAATGCAGAAACTGTATAAAATTATAAATAGAAATCACTAAGCAATTAATTAAATTAAAACAAATCTAATTCAAATTATGCAGAGAATTGTTTCCCTAATAATTTTCACAATAAATGCTCCGCTTACATAGTTGGCGATATGTAGTATAATAATAAATAATTCATATTTTATATCTTATTTATCAAAATATCACATTTTAAAGTGAACTTGTGCAGTTATTAGAACAAACTCAAAGGACAGACATAGAAATATTCCTTGGGAAAAAAAAAAAAAAAAAAAAAGAGAGAGAGAGAGAGAGAGAGAGAGAGAGAGAGAGAGATTGACTTTATTCTACTGAAATTTTACTAATTATTATGATATAATGTAGGATCTGTTCAGGATTTTAAATAGTAATTAATAACGAATTTATAAAATTGAAATTCTGCCTTTCAAACCAATGCAAAACATACTGAAAAATATTCTACGAACTATTTTCAAAATTATATATATATATTTTTATGGTTGGTCATTTGTAGTATAAATTTAAAAAAAGAACGGACAATATTAAATCCAGTCTCATATTATACATCAGGATTCATAACTAAATTCACACTAATTTCTAAAAATAATAATGTTCATGTTATGAAATTTGACAAACTATACAAAGACAATTTTAAGTGAAATGATACACTAAAACATGCAATTGTGACTCCATGCTGATGAACTGGTTTTTAATAGCAAGAGATGATTTTATTTTAGTAATTTGAGAGTTTGCTTCTCTATTGTTTATTTATCAGACTTTTTGCGATTAATACAAGGACGAACATATTTTTTAATTTATACTTTTTAAATTCCTGTGTTTTCACAAGAAAGTCACCAAAGATTCCGAAAAACAGTGCAATTTTAATTAAAAGAATGATTTATATTAAAAGCACTTTTTTATAGATATTTTTGACCTCAGCTATAAATCGTAAAATTAAATGAAATTAAAATCTTTTAAATTAATTGAAAATATGCTGAAGTATGGTGCCGTTACCGTTTTCAGGAAACTTACTGTGTTATATCTTATTAGTCATGAGTAATGTAATGTAGTTATGTAATTTTATGGCTAGATAACAATATTATCCCCCCCCCCCCTCTTACTTTTAATGTAGCTTTCCACAGCCACTGCTTCAGAGCAAAGTACACAAATAGAAATATCTTTGTTAAAAATATATATTGGAGGAATATTACTAAAATTCATAATGTATTAGTAATTGACATAATGTATAAAATGCTTCAAACTGCAAATAGATATAATTGAAAAATTCCCGAGATTGAAATGCAGCTTTCAGAAATGATTCAAAACGTGTAGAAAAATGCTACTTCAATTGTCTTCAAATTTCTGCCTGTTATATTTTTAACTATCTGAAGTATAAAGTGAGCTTTCACTTTGTTATGAAAACGGAAAATATTAAATTCTGGTACACCATTACTTTTTTTTTTAAAAAAAAGAGTAGTTTTAGGGTAAGGACAAATATCTAAAAATATAAAAGCCTTTTTCTCCATTTTAAAAATTACTTGGCATATGATGTAGTGTTTTAAAATCCATATAAAAATTGAAGTACATTTATTCACCACTGAATTGGGTAATCTCAAATGTCATGAATTATTTAAAAAAGAAAATCATAACAAGACTTCAAATAACTACCAAGATTCTATGCTCAAAAGAATTGTGCTTCTATAGCATGCAGGATGTTATATCATGGAATAGGTAATTTTATTTTAATAACTAGGTAATTTATTGATCTGTTGATTAACTATATTTCTTCTGACTAATAAAGGATGAAGGTATTTTTGACACTCTGGTTTCTTAATTCCTGTTAATTTAAAATGAAACAAGTCAATGATTTCACAATATTGTTATACTTTATTAAAATAAATTAATATAATGTAACAGCTTTTTTTTTAAAAAAAAGTATTATCAATAGTGTAATTTATCAAAAAAAATTTTTTTACTGCATCTAAATGGCAAATTCATTGAAAATATTTTAATATAAAAAGTTAAAATAAATGCAATGAATTTATTAAAATAATCTATGATTAGATGATAAAATAATCTATTAATATTTAAAGCTTAAATTATTCTCATTAAAGTTAAGAAACAAAATCTCCGATGACTTACATTGACATTTTATTATTCTTAAGAAGAGATATTTTTATATATGTCTGAATATTTTTTGAACACCAAAATTTTTTAAATACAATTTTACATTTATTTTATCCAATATCAACAAGAAGTTTTAAGCATATTGACATGCTTTCATTTAAATTAGTCTCTGTTGGTGTGGTGAAAAAGAGTTAATAAGTGAGGTGCTGGTAATGTGTGTGTTTCTCCTTCATTTTCTTTGTTTCAAAATTATGAGGCTAATATCCAAACACATTCACTGACATAGTTTTAAGCTATAGAAATCAATACACAAGTTCTAAGTTAATTTTCAATGTTAAAATTTTAACTTACCAGAATTACCCTGATGAATTTTCCCTTTTATTAACTGAATTATGATATAGGTTCTATTTAATTTCATTTATATTATTGTAGAGCATAAAATTTTTAAGGATCAAAATATGAGGTTTAAATGTAAAAAGTTTAAAAATGACAATAAAATTTATTTAATTAGTTACATTTGTTAATCTTGAAAACCACTGTATGGCAACCTTTATCTTGCATACAAACCCTGTTAAAATCTTTTCAAATTACTTTATAATTATCATTTATATTTCCATACCACATTTGAAAAAAAAATTATAATCTAACGGATTTTGTATTACCTGTGGATAGGGGTAACTGGAGATTGTCTAATCTTTAAACCCAAACTCTACTATCCGTCGATCAGATAGATGTGGTCTTTGCTGCTTTTGTCTGGAGAGCACTGTGAAAGAAAAGTGTTGCAAGATTTAAAAAAAAATTAACATAGAGGATATTAAAAATATAAGCCGTTGTGCATAAAAAGAAACAAATTAAAGTAACTCATTTTTCAACATATAAATTTATTGTCACAAATTATATAATTGAGAGTTTGAGGTGATTTCTCTTTATGACATAGTGTTAGTTAAAATCTTAATATTCAAATGAAATTTTCAATATTATGCTCCATATAATATTCCATTGCTTTATAAAGTCTAAACTGCGAAATTTAAATTTATCGACAACCTAAAAAAAATAAAACCGGGCAAGCAATGAAGTAGCATGTCACGGCAATGCATTATTAAAATATTAAATTTACACCATTTTACAAAGGAAATATTGTATTTATCCCAGAATATGTTGAAATAAGTAAAGAAACAAAATGAAAAAAATAAATGTGAAAAAGATTGATTCATGAAAACGGACAAAAATAACTTGCAATGAAAAGTAATATTTGAAAAATACTCTACTTTCATCGCTATTCATAAATATATCATTGAATCTCATTGCATTTAAATATTAAATTGGGGCTGTTTCTCAGCGTCGTAAAATCTCGTTTGCAACATTTTCAGCCAACTAATTTCTTAAAAATTCCCAGTATTCTTTCTTAAAATTAACTCTCCTTGGTTTTGTGGAATTCCACCGGAAATATGCAGACAAATTACAAAATACAATGTGTACAATGCAAATATGTACACATAAAACAAAACATGGAAGGCTTAATGTTCATCCTTTCCGTTTCGCACTGATCACTTCAAAATAAATTAAAACATTTCGGAGTATTTTTAATATTATAAATGGGTAAATTAAATGCATTTGATTCTCAAATTTAAGGTGATAAATTTACTTTTAGATATTAAATAATATTTTATTTTTATAGGATTTCAAAAAGGAATCATATAAATTTATAATTTTCACTTTCGAACTCTACAGCAAAATACTAAGAGAAAGACGCTCAAATGAAATTTTTTCTTATTACAATTTTAGAACATGCATTGATAAAGACAAGCAAACATCATCGAGCATACAGAATAATTTTTTTAACAAAATTCACAAATTCAACCCAAATTATGCTATTTGTTAAATTTGAATGGCAACAATATTCGAATACAATTTCTCCAACGACTCGCTAGTATTTTAATGTTTACATTTATCATTTTGCTATAAATTTTTACAAATTGATAAGTATATGGATGAAATGATGAGTTGCTTGAACTTTCTAGAGGATAACTGGGAATTCACAATCGGTTTAATAATTTTGATTTTACTTTCATTTGCTCTACTCGTCTGTGGTTGTATCAGGTAATATAATTGTCTTTATTAAGTTGCCAGATTACAAAACATTCGACGTGACTTTCATCAAAATTTCACTTACCTTTCGAGTCGAATTTTATTTATTTATATAGTCTTCTGCTGTTCTTCTGTTGACGGTCTTGACAATTGTTTAAAATTTTTCATATTACTATTAACTATTTCATGTATTACAATCAGCTAATGTTCAATCTCACATATTACTAATATTTAATAGCTTGTAATTCCTCATTTCTTAATCGCAGTAATATCATATTAGTGCTTTATCTTCATTATTAAAGTACATAATTTGTTTATAAAAATGCAAAAAATTTTATCCTCATTATTTTGACTAATCCATTCTGTATTAATTATAATATAGTGAAATGTATTTAATGGGTTCATTTTGTGGGCAAATCCCAAATATTTTCACTATACTATATACAAAGTGAGCAAATAGGTATTCAATACATCTTTCTTTACTCAGTTATATGTAGGAGTAAGAAGCCTATTTCAGAGTTTATACGAAATCTTTGATACCTGACTTCATTTCCAGATTTTTATTTAAGCCTATTATCTAAATTTAATTTATAAGTAACAAATATATGCATATAAATAATATATCTTCCTTTTAGATAATGTAGATGGCAGCAGGATAGGAGATTGACGACATTTAATGTAAAATTAACTTTTATATTCTGTTTATGAGGACATGTAAATTAGATTATTAAAAGATGTAGATGATTTTAACTCACAGGGTTTAAATAAAATAATCGCAAAAAGTGAAAGAGAAATTTTTTCCAATTATTTAATGCTTATTTTCTTTTCTTTTTTTTATCTTGCATGCAATCTCTATACAATACATGGCAGTACTGTGTTGTCATCTACTGAATAAAAATGGCAAATATATTTGCTGTTAAAAACTTATTTTCCTAGAAACATTACTGTAATCTTATTATTATTTATCCATTCGTCTTCAAAGAAGTGTAGCCATATTTTGGTAATGGGCTATTTTATTATTATGCATTTGTTTTTAATGCCCTATCTTAAAATATTATCAATTCATCACACCAGCAGAGATGTTATTTTGTTGTTGTTTCTTTTCCTTTATTTTATCCACATATTTTTTCTACTGATTAGAATGTTTCATATACGAAGTTATAAAATTTGTTTATGAATTAATTTCTATTCGTGCAAAGTTAACGACTAGAAACAGAAATCTGTAGTAACATATCGCATTTTTGTCATCCATGATTACTTAGCTAATACTGACTTTTGTGCTATAAAAAATGGCAATTTTTCATCCATGATTTCTTAAGAAAAAGTGGCAAATGCGTTATAAATCAAGGATGATAGATTGTGTAGTATTTGTGTCATATTCAATAAATCATTCTTGATTTAATAAGATACAAATAAAACGACTAGAAGGAATTTATTGTCTTGCTTTTGCATTTATAAAACAGTAATAATTTTATTAAAAACCATTTTCGAGTTTCACAGAAGTACAAAAAAATAAATCCATTTTTGTATCTTCATTTAATGTACATCAATAAGGAATCCCTCCTCCCCTTTTCCACCAAATAAAGAGCGGTTTAACAAATCTCCGAAAATTCAGATATCTCTTTTATTTTCAGAATTTTTCGCCTGGTGCGCCGAGTTCGATTCACCTTGCCTGATAATTGGCGAGACGTAAA
>JAPMOR010055994.1:0-43411 GCA_026543865.1 Argiope aurantia | reverse complement strand
GATTTTTGTTTTACAAGTGCTTGTATACCTTGGACTCTTCCGGACATTGAACTGGCACCATCGGTGCATATTCCGACGCAATTTTTCCATTCTATGTTTGCCTCATTCATAAAATCATTTAAAATAGCAAATAATGCGAGCACTATTGTTTTCAGTTCTATTGGTTTGCAGAAAAGTAGTTCTACTACTGACATATTATCACAAAATCGAACATAAGCAATTAAATGAGCATCTTTATTACTATCTGTTACTTCATTAAGCTGTACTGAAAACAATTTGTCACGCAACTTCGAGAAAAGCAGATACTGTACATCTTCAGCTATATCACAAATTCGACGAGCATTATTTGAAAGAGGTATGGACTGCAATTGTTTTGCAATATTATCTCCAAACATAATTTCTACAATCTCAATTGCTGCTGGCGAAATAAGCTCTTCACCAATGGTGTGAGGCTTTTTACATATGCTATTTTATATGAAACTTTGTAAGAGGCATTTAAAGCTTTTTCATTCACTAATTTTTTTAAAATGATTTTTGCTTTTCATGTGATTTTAATTTTAATTTGAAGAATTCTCAGGATTTGTTGGCGTACTCACTATGAAGCGTTTCCAAATGTCGCTTAAATTTATTAGGTTTCATGTTGTCCGCCGCCAACATTTTTGTGCAAATAATACACTGGGGCCTTTCTTTTCATTTACTTCAGTACTGGTAAACCCAAAGTATTCTTGAGTTAAGTATTCTTGAGAATATCTTTTTGATTTTATTTTCGAAACTACACTCGTCTGTGTACTACTTGTTGATGCTTGACTATCGTCTAATGCTCACTTACGCCCGCTTAAAAACTTATCCATGATTCTGCATAAATCTGATGTCGTGAATATTTAATACGGTGAATTGCAATCAACACGAAAACATATATAACATACTTATTTACGATAGATTCGATAGCGATAGAAGAATCGACTCGAATGAGACTGGCTGGAGTTGAAACTGGCGTTATCGAACATTTTCCTACTCCCTATGAGAAAACATTTTCTCACATCTGCGCATGCTCGAGGCCGCATTTTGGCGCCATTCCAGAATGTTCGAGACAAATCGGAACTTCCCGCGAAACCGCTAGAATGTCCGACATGATGGACGCAAGAGCAATAAAAAGGCACCGAATTCTTGTTTTGTCAATGCTGAGGATCGGTCTTGCTAAATGCCAATAAATTTCCGTATTCTTGGCAATTTTTAAGGTTTAAAATTAAGCTCGTAGTGTAGGTTTAGTGCCAAAATACTCAAACTACATTATTATTGTATACATTTTATTGTATGCGGGGGGCGTGATGAAAATTATGCTGACTTGCAAGATTTAAATTGTAAAGAAGTGACTAGGATTTTTTGTGTTTTGATTAGTCAAACATACTTCAATAATATCATGGGTTTAAATATTCAACTTAAGAAATTAAAAATGAGGTGCATTGTAACTAACTTATAACAAGAGATTAAACATCAAACACTGAGCCATTTTGCTCTTCAGTCCTGTTAGAGAAAATGAGCAAACTGAAATATGTGATTACTATAGAATCCCAAATGTCAATGATTTTGATCTGGAATATATACTTCTAGATTAGACCATAAAGATGACATAGAGTGTAATTTTTCCTTTGGAGGTTGCTGTAATGTCTTCCATATAGTTTTGCAAAAAAAAAAAAAAAAAAAAAGCATATTTATGTTTATGCTTATAATATAACATTTGCCCGTGATGATATGAAACATTTTTTCCTAACATAATTAAAACCCTCCATACAAAAGCATTATAAGATAGCTGTAAAGAAAAGCTTACCGTGTTTTGTGCGAGATGATTTGTCAGTATTATTAACAAATTTTGCACACACACAACCACTTTTTTTGAATAGCTGGGTATAATTTTGAAGTATTTTTTTCCTGTAATTTAAAAAAATAAGCAAATCGTTACCTATAAATTAAACAATATCCCAGTCATACAAATCACATTATAACAATTCTGTAATAAAAACAAAAGTATCTTTTTTTGCCATTGTATATATATATACATACTTATATACCGGTTGCGGCATAAATTCGTGCAAACTTCCAAAAATCATAATAAAAAAAGTAATGCTCGAAAAAAATTGCGGTTTGCGGGAATCTGTTCAGAGAGCTTTTGGATTTTGTTATTTCCATTAAAAAAGTATTTAAAAAATGACCAATAGATGGCGCTCACACGTCATTCCGAGACTGTTTGTGCAAATCAGTATAGCTATAAAACACAAGGCTGGAAATGGATCCGTCATTTGACGCCAGTAACATGCTATTGCTACCGGATCAAGCATTAGTGGTTAAACTGTTCTATAAAAGCGGTGAATCCGCGATTAAAGTAAGCCCAATGCGCAGTGAAAAGAAAAACAGAAATCCATTTGACGTGCACCAGATCCGCTTACTTCGGTGGAATCGAGTCTCGAACTTGGACCTTCTGGTTCTGAAGCCGAGATCTTACCACCAGGCCACCTACAGAAATTCTGCGAGTTCTTTCACTGGATCTCTTACGAGCCTTTTCCCTGGACTGGAATCTTTGAAGAGGATAAAAGGAATCATCAGACATTAGGAATAATGGAAAGGCCCGATTGAGCCATTGGAGATAAATAGAAAGAAAAATACCAAGCAAAGATCTCCAAGATTAAAGGAACAGTACGACAAGAGATAAGCAGTAAAGAGCAAACCTAATAGGGGGTGGTTTGGTTTGGTTTGTTTTAGTGGCACAAAAGCCATATTTGGCCATGCTGACGCATGAGTTGTCTTGATATACAATGTTCCAAGTAAGACGCACACAAATAGAAAAAAAAATTAAAAAACAAACTCAAAGGAGCTTATCAATTCCAATGTCATGTAAAAACAAAAACAAATTTGGGTGGGAATAATCTCCCAGCAAGTCTTTTACTTCAATGTTATTTTTACTCAAATGGTTTCGTCTAAATGTACTAAAACTAGGGCATTGCTCCAGAATATGCTTAATGGTTAAAAGACAATGACAGGAGGAGCATGTATGAGCTGGTTCTGAATTGAGAAGATGTTTGTGTGTTAATCTGGAGTGTCCGATTTTACGACGATTTAATAGAATTGATTGTCTTCGGCTTAAATTATTATTTTTTGTAGATCTTACCAAGGGCTGAACTTCGTGTAGCTTATTATTATCTTGCTGGTCCCAAAAATTTTGCCATTTTTTCTCAAGCTGATTTTTTATAGCTTGCAAAGCATCATTTAAAGGAACAAAATTTTCAATTTATTACTCTACAACTTCTTGCAACATTACCCAATGTTTCAGTTCCCTGAATGCCCAGGAATCCAACAAAATATTATCTGTATACCATTCTCTGATAAATAAAGGTAATATTCTATACATTTCACTACTATTGGATGACTTGAAGGAGAAACATTTTTGAGAGCTTCGATTGCGCTTTTGGAGTCTGTGTATAAAATATTTCTTTTATAATTCTTTTCTGCTATTTTTATCAAAGCCCTGTATATAGCGTAAATTTCCGATGTGAAAACGGAGCAAAATCTGTGCAATCTTTCTGAGAATATCTCTTGCCTTAGCATTACAGCCGCACCCACATTGTTACCAGCTTTGGATCCATCTGTAAAAACAGCTTCATAATTAGAAAATTGTTGTCTGTGAGCGTTAAAAATGGACTGATAAATCAAATTTAATGTTGTCGGCTTACACCATTTTTCAAACGTATCAATAACATTTATAATTGTATTTTTCCATGGAGGAATTTCGTCCAATTTATTAAGGACTGGGAAGTCTTCTATTCCTAGATCTTTGAGAATTTGCCCGATCCTGAAACCAAAAGTGGGAATGAATGATGATCTCAATGCGAATAATGAACTATAAATGGGATTTATGACTTTATAATGTAATGGATGAGAATCGTCACTTTTTATTCTTAAAAACAAATTAAGTGCCAACATGTTCCGTCGATGTTCTAAAGGAGGCTCGTTGCAATCAACATACAAACTCATAACTGGGGAAGTTCTAAATGCACCTATTGACAATCGGAGACTCTGATTATGTATAGTATCGAGAGGTCGTAATGTAGATTTCGAGGCAGATCCATAAATAGCACTACCATAATCAAGTTTTGAACGTATTAATCCTCTATAGATCTTGAGTAAGCAGCCGCTTTCTGCCCCGTACCATAAGTTGGCGAGTATTTTCATTATATTCATGGAAAGCGTGCATTTCCTTTTCAGATAATCAATGTGTGGTTTAAAGGTAAGTTTTGAATCAAGAATCATACCTAAAAATTTTATTTCAGAAACAAAGGGAATTGGTTGGTTATTTAATTTAAGTTTCAGATCTGGGTGCAATCATCGTCTTCTGCAGAAATGAATTGCTGTAGATTTTTGAGAAGAGATAGTAAAGCCGTTAATTTTTCCCCATTCAGAAATGTTATTAATCGCTTCTTGAAGCTTTTTCCTTACGATACCCATGTCTTCACTTGAACAATGTATCTGGAAGTCGTCAACATATAATGAGCCATTAACGCCTGACGGAAGATTTTTTATAATATTATTGATTTTTATGATAAATAAAATTACACTTAGGACACTTCCCTGAGGAATGCCTTCGTCTTGATGGAAACTATCCGACAAAATATTTCCTAATCCAACTTGAAAATTCCTCGTTCTTAAAAAGTTTTCGATAAAAAATGGTAAATTCCCACGGAGGCCGATTCTATATATGTCCCGCAATATACCATATCTCCAAGTTCTATCGTAAGCCTTTTCCATATCAAACATTATCGAAACTAAATGTTTCTTGCTTACAAAAGCCTCTCTGATTGATGTTTCCAATTGTAATATGTTGTCCAAAGTACTTCTGCCTCGACGGAAACCGCTCTGAAAAAGGAGATAACCAATTCTTTCTTTCTAGAATATATATTAATCGAGAATTTACCGTTCTCTCCAAGATTTTGCACAAACAACAAGTAAGTGCTATGGGCCGGTAGTTGTTTGGATCTTTGGTGTCTTTCCCTGGTTTAGCGATCGGAATTACTATTGCTTTTATCCACGAATTAGGAAAACAGTTTTTGTGCCATATTCTATTAAATAGTTGCAGGATGTTTTTTAAAGATTGTTCATCATATAGAGATGAATATTATCAGGACCAGGGGAAGTAGCCCGAGATTTTTGCAGTGCTCTTTTCAGTTCTATAAAACTGAAGTCAGAATTATATTCCTCGTTAGAGTTTGTATTAAAATCTAAATAAATTCTTTCTTCATTTAATTTGTAAGATATAAAATCCTGGGGGTAAGCTGCTTCACTAGACACTTTGGAGACTGCCTCACCCAACGTGTTAGCTATTGCCTTAATGTCTGTAATAAGTTGTACATTTGAATTTAAATATGTCAAAGGAAATTCGTTTTTAAAAAGGCCAGACATCTTTCTGACTTTGCCCCATAATAGCTTGGAGCTAATACGTCGCTTTATAGAATTAACAAATGCCATCCACGTATTTCTCTGACTTCTCCGTCTGATTAATCTGGCATATGCTTTAGCTTGTTTAAAAACCATAAAATTGTCCGTGGTAGGATAACGTCGAAATCTATTCCAGGCTTTGG
Organism: Argiope aurantia; assembly: GCA_026543865.1. Classification (NCBI taxonomy): domain Eukaryota; kingdom Metazoa; phylum Arthropoda; class Arachnida; order Araneae; family Araneidae; genus Argiope; species Argiope aurantia. Next base: position 37,784 of record JAPMOR010055994.1, on the reverse strand, counting down.
CTTGTTTCTTCTCAGCAATTTTGCAGTCGTCATTCCACCATGGCTTCCAAAGTTTTGGTATCTTTCCAGATGACTTTGGAATTGCCGTATCAGCTGCTGTTAAAATTTTTTCTGTGATGATTTGGATAGCATCGTCTATATTTTCCATATCTACCATATCTTGTGTAATAAAAGCCATTTGTGAAAAGAGAGTCCAGTTTGCTTTATCAAAAATATATTTTCTTGGTTTTTCAGGATAAACGATATCATTATCTTTATATGATAAAATAATGGGAAAGTGGTCGCTATTATGTAGGTCATCTGCAACATTAAAAACCCACTTAATTGCTAAAGGTGGAGAGCATAAAACTAGATCTAAAGTATGGAAAGTGCGGCGGCTTGGTATATGAAAATATGTGTAAGTTTTATCATTCAATAAACAGAGATCATGGTTTTCTATCAAAGCTTCAACTTGCTGCCCTTTTAAATTAAGATCTGTACTTCTCCAAATCGGGTTGTGTCCATTAAAGTCTCCCATTAGGATAAAAGGTTGAGGGAGTTGATTTATTAAATTATTAAGTTCATTTTGCGCTATGTTATCGTTCGGGGTAAGTAAATACAACAAATTGTTTGTAAGGAACCTATATGAAGCTGAATTGCCACTGCTTGGATAGGGGTATTTAAAAGTATTTCTCTATACGGGAAGGCTTGGGAAATTAGAGCCACACCACCCGACGCTCTAGAACCATGAGTGTAATCTTTTCTAACTATATTATAATATTTGATTTTGGTGGACTGATCTGGTGTAAGAAAAGTTTCTTGTAAACCAAGGCAAACGGGCTGGTATTTGTTTAAAATATTTTTTTAAATTTTGAATATGAGAACGGAAACTTTGACAATTCCAACAAAGAATATTATTTGCCGTGTTTTGCTTTAAGAAATTATTTTTTCTTCCCCGCTTGCCGACATTGCATCATCTTCAGATGGATGAATCTTAATATCATATCTTTCATCATGGTCTCCATCGTATTTCGTTAGTTTTAATAATTCTTGCTTTGATATTGTACGCTTTTTGATTGAGTCTTTTATTTTATCATCTAGGTTTTTCTTTTGAAACTGTATTCTAGCTTTCTTCATAGCTTTCGTTTCTTTTGAGGTTTTCGAAAGTTTCTTTGCTGGTTCCTTTTTATCAGCTTTGGCAGTTGGTAAGCGTGATGAAGAAATTTTGTTTAAGCTGTTACAAGATGATGTTCTTCGTTCGTTGTTTAATTTCAAAGGACTTGATTGATTTTGTTTGTTATTACTATCTATTGTATATGTGCTTTTGGGACTTCCAGTTACAGATTTAGTTTCAATGGATGCGGGAAAATGTTCATGAGTTTCCTGGTGTGTTTGAGTGGATGCTGAAACCATTGCTCTTTTTACTGCAGCAGAATAGGAGATGTAAATTCTAGGAGTTCGCTCCATTACAATTTTTCTGGCTTCTTTAAAAGAGAGGTTTTGATTGTTTGGATTTCTTTTTCCTGTTTCCAACGAGGGCAAGATTTAGAATACGCTGGGTGGTCATTTTTACAGTTTATACAGGAAGGAACATTTGAGCAAGTTTGACTATCATGGCCAGTCTCGGAGCATCGCGCCTATGTTTGAGTACAACGGACATACAACTGAATTGTATGTCCAAACCTTTGGCATTTGAAGCAGCGCAAAGGATTTGGAATATAGGTCCGGACAGGACAATTGAGATATGCTGTTTTTACAGATTTAGGTATTGTTGGTAGATTAAAGGTAAGAATGAAATGTTTTGTTGGAATAAGTTTCCCATCTCTTTTTATTTTGATCCTTTTTACTTCGGTAACATTTTGACTCTTCAATTCATCAAGTATGTCATCCTCTGTGTCATTTTGCAGCTCTGATTCCGAGATTATACCTTCCGATTGATTAAGTCTAATATGTGCAGTAACAATTACATCATAGTTACCAATGTTTTTCAAGTTCACAATAGATATAGCCTGTTCTTGGGATGAGACTTCAACCAGAAGATTACCGTTTTTACACTTTTATAAAGATTTAACTTCGCCAACATTTCTTTTTATTACTTTGTGAATCAAAATTGCTGATACGGCATCAAAAGATCCGTCTTTCCTTTTTGCTATAAAAAATTTGGCATTCTCATGATGCTCCTTTACAGGAGAGGTTGACGGACGCATGTCTCCGTCGGGACCAATAGTGTGGGAACCCATAATTTGTAATTGATGTTCATCCCAGTAAGTCCCCGCCCGCCATGGAGCCTAACAAGGGAAGGCAGTTGCCGGCTCTGGTTTTCTCCAGCCTCGGTACTTACCCTAGGGGTAGCACCGGGATATAGACCTACAGAGACTGCAGGCTTAACCCTCAAGCAGTGGTTTCTCGTTCCCAAAGAAAACGTACCACCAGCCGATTGACAAGAACGGGCTCATCCCTGCCGCCCGACTTACGGAGCAGCGTGGGCCAAAGGGAACGCAAAGGGACCCCAGGATTCCATTTTGCCCCTAACGGGTCGCCATGCACGGCCAACACATGGGTTTAGTTTATAACCAAAACACCAACACATATTGAAAGGAAATATCAATTCAACTCATAAAAATAGAAATTAGAAATAAGAGATGGAACGCTAGGGTACCCCTGGGGCACGGCACCCGTATTTACCAAAGACGGTAAACCCCCTGGGAAAAAGGAAAGATCCCTGGGTACCTTGGGATTGGGACACCCGTACTCACCTATAGTAGGTGAGCCCCTGAGGGGCCTAATAGGCGGTGGATGGTGAAACAGAAATCTTATGCTAATTTCAGTTCATTATATTAACGTCCCGTTTCAAAGTAATTCCAGTTATTTTAGAACGGACCTCGTAATAGCGCGCATCATACCCGCTTCTTCGGTGGAATCGAGTCTCAAACCTGAAACCCTCCGGTTCCGAAGCCCAGATCTTTCCACCAGGCCAACGTTGCCCCCACAGAAATTCTGTGAATTTTTTCACTGGATCTATTACGAAATTTTTTTTCTGGATTGGAATCTTTGAAGTGGATAGAAGGAATTATCAGATATTAGGAAGGCCCGATTGAGCTGTTGGAGATAAATTGAAAGAAAGATAACGAACAAAGGTCCCCGAGATGGAAGAACAGAAAAAATAATTAAAACTGAAGATAATTAACGAACCGTTGGTTCAATTGAAAAACGGAGTGCATTCCTTTTATTGGCGAACATATCACACAGCTGGTGCATAACTTTTGTTGAAATCATTGATTGAAAAATAAGATTTAAATTGAAGAGAATCTCGCCAGCAAAAAATGAAATAGATGTGAGGCAGAGCCTCGCTCAAATAGTATCCCCGAAGCCAAAAATCCCAGGGATTAAGATGTGCAGAACGAGATGATTAGGTTGACGAAAACACGACTGTCATTCGTAAAATGAAGTCGAAGAAACTGCTGCCCAAATATGAAGAGTCGCTTCATCTTGTATAAAAATAATTGTATCAAGACATTGGCGCTGTTGCATTTGAAGTGCAACAAAATATTCGAGCATGTTTTGGTACTTCTTCAGTAAATTCTCAAGTCACCAAAATTCTCGAAGTGCAGTCGTAACACTCCCCTTGTTTTCATAAAACTTCACAAAGGGCAAAGCCTCGCTGATAAGAATGGCATTTCCCCAGCTTTATCCCTTTTATGCCTAGAATTAACGATTTATGTAATTTTTTTTGCTTACAATGCGAAATCACAGCTATAGTTTCTTCACTTTTTTTAAAAATTCATATTACCAATAAAAGTTAAAAAGGAAAAATTCCACACCGTATGTGTCTGTTTTTTGGGATTATTTGTGTCCGTTCAGAATAGTTTGTTGTACAGCGCCATCTCTCGGTGTTTCTGGAACTATTCCCCCCCACCTCGTAATCCATTTCCCCATGCCTTGTGTATGTTAACCAATTTTGGAGCCTTTACACTGAGTAGTTCGCTGAATAGAGAGCTCAGAGTAGGAGTCTTTTAATTTGATTGCCTTGTATTATAATTTACTTATAATAAATTATAAAAGTATTATGATAAATGTTATAATAATTAACAGAAAATGTAGTTATAAATTTGTATGAGTAATAAAAAATTGTACATAAAACACAAAGATTTAATCAATGTATGTACATTTCTTTAAACTGATGTGACTGATAAAAAATTCAAAACAGATGTGAAAAGTACAAAATGCCTTCTTTATTTTGTATATTATAAACAAACATATAACCAGAAATTATTCTTATTTTCAAAATTGTACATCAGTTTTTTGAGGTTAATGCAGGTGATTGTAAGTCGAGGAGATGGAGTATGTGCCTAAATTTTTCATGCTCTCTTATATACATAAATATTTATCATGTTTAACTATGAAATATTTATGAATTTTCCTTTTAAATTATTTAAACAAACAATTAATTAAGACTGACATTGAGATCATAAGTACATTTCTGTGATATATGATGTAAATATAATGATTAAATATTTCTCAGTTTCTATTCATACTATTTTCTTTCTTCAAATGAAGGAGTTTATGCTTCTTCATATCACCCTTCTGAGAAAATGTTTTATCACATACATCACAAGCAAACGGTTTCTCCTTAGTGTGAACAAGTTGATGTCTCTTAAGGTTGTTCTTACGGGGAAATGCCTTGTTACAAATACTACAGATAAAAGATCTTTCTTTTGTATGAGTAAGATAATGTCTAGTTAAAGTGTTTTTCACAGAAAAGGCTTTATTACATATTTCACAAGAGTAAGGCCTTTCTTTTGTATGATGACGATAGTGCCTTTTCAAACTAGATTTAGAGGTATAGGTTCTTTCACAAAATTCACAAGCAAGAGAAATTTTATTTTCTAGCAATTTGCCAGATTTTATTACGTTAGAATTGAGAACAACAGATTTTTCACAACGTTGAACGCGTTGGTGATATCTTAAGCTACCTTTCTGCGCGAATGTTTTAGAACATATGTCGCACTGGAAAGATTTTTCTTCTTCATGAAGAAAACAATGGATTCTTAAATCAGATTTTCGAGTAAATGTCTTGATACATAGTTGGCATGAGAATTTTTCGTCCGAATGTGTTCTCAAATGTTGCTCTAAACTGCCCTTTTGATTAAATGCTTTGTAACACACATCACAAGCAAAAGGTCTTTCGTTAGTATGAATCAGAATATGTCTGTTTAAATGACTATTAGAAGCGAATGAATGGGAGCACTCACTACACTTAAAAGGTTTTATGTTGAAGTGAGTACGATAATGTCTTTCAAATCCACTTTTTTTAGAAAATGACTTATGGCATAGATCACATATGAAAGTTTTTTCAGTTACAAGATTGTGCCTAATTGAACTCTTGTTCTTTGTGAAATTTTCGCCATTAGGATCTGTAGAATGAATCTCTTCATTGATATGAACTGAAGGATGGGGATGTGAATTTTCTTTTTCAGCAAGAATCTCAATAGAAACATTATTCATATAAGGTTTCAACTCGGGTAAATTGCAGCAAGGCATGATCAAGGATTCATTTAAGAACAGTCAACTGATTTTTAAGAGGCGATATTTGTAAGAATTTTTATTTCTATGACAATTAAGATGTCTACTAAATTGTGTATTTTAAAAAAAGTTAAAATCTTTTAATTAGTGTATTAATATTCCCACAACAACCTAAATTTCTTAAAAAGTAAATATAAATTCCTTTGATCCAGCTATCCAAGCTCTGTAACTTTATCTGTGTTTCTGTAAAAGAAAAGAAAAAAAATAATTCAATTTATAAAAAAAACTGAAATTACAGAAATAAAAAGAAAATGGCTTAATTTATTACTATGGCAATAGCCTAAACGAAGAATTTGAAATCAAAAGACCACTGAAAAAAACAATTTGATAATTTATTCTTCCAATCCTACTTTGAAGGCATGCCATCATTTGCAGCCATGCCATTCTATTCACATGAACCATATGAAGAGAAGGAAGGATTAGTTTTCTAATCAAATGCTCTTACATCATAAGAAAAATTGCCAAATAAGAAACTAACTGAAAATTCAAATATCTTTCAAATGTTTCAAAGATGCCAATTATGCTTTAAGTTATAAAATGATATTGCCATGGAAATAATTATATAATATTAATATTAAAGCAAATATTTGAAAATGCTTTGGTAGATCATATTTGAATTTGCTTATAAAATTACCATTAATTATTAAAGAAGTAAAAATTCTATTAATAAAGTAAGTGCAAATTTCCCAAATGAGTTTTCTGAGCTTTAAAAAACTACCATTACTACAGTAACTGGTAATGATGACCACCTAAAATAGAGCAATGATAATAATAATACTGAAATAATAACTTTTTTGCATATTACGAAGAAATCATGAACATAAAGAGTAAAGCTTGTATAATCACCTAGTTATTAATATAACAAGTCAAATTACATTAAAGAGTAAACGATGCAAGTTATTTATTTTTTTATTAGGGGATTATAAATAACTAAAAAATTATAGCAGGGAGTTTGAATGAAAATTTTATTAAATACTCATTTCTAACAATAAATCAGATTCTAAATTTATAATATGCAAAATTAGTAGCTGAAGTTTAAAAAATATCATATCTACCATCTATATATAATAAAAAGTCAAAATAAATTATGTAAACTTCAGCATATTGAAAAAAAAAATTAATAAATATTTCATTGAAGGAGAAGGAGCATACTTTTATATAAAATATCCTATATCATGTTTTATCATATCTTTCATGATGTGCAGTACTTGGAGATAATATTAATATGCATATTCAACAAACCAATTATTTATATCTTTTTTTTTTTTTAAAAAAAAAGAAAATAGATAATTAAGTTATATTAATGCTAAATAGATAAGCCTATTTTTTTTTATTGCTCTATTTCCCTTTGTAGATCAATAGGTCTCTCTCTGTCTTAAATCATAATTGTTACAAAAAAAGCACCATACAAGGTTTTGTTTCATGAATGAAATGAATTTCAAAGTTTATTTTAATAGTATTAAGACTGAATCACTTTAACACCACTGACTTCTCTTAGTTGTTATTTTAATTTGGATTATTCCATGTCACTTCAACACATTTTATAAATCTTGAAATCTCAGTTTTTGATAAATTTTTGTAGATGTGCTATTCATATAAATATGGGGAAATACTAAATCCCATACAGATACATCAGCTAATATTTTTTTTTAACTAATAATCAATCTAAATTAATAAATAGAAAATATATTGTGTATTATTCCTTTTCATTTAGTGATTGAATAATTAAGTCAGCATTTTTCAAACTATTTATAAGAATCAAGATCAAGAATATTAATAACAATCTGATGGTCATGTATTTGTTATTTCTCAAGATTCAAAACTGAATGGTAGTGACTGTTTTGGTGTTTTAATTAACCATATTCTCATTTGATTTTTATCTATTCAACTGTTTTATTATAGTTACTAAAAAGACTTTTTTCCCAATATATAAACAAGTCATGCCAAGCTCTTCCTTGAGGTCTACAGCATCCAGTAGACTAATATAAAATTTTAATTAAATTTTTTTTAAACTCACATTTTAAAGTTTTTAAATTTATTCTATGAATTAATTTTTATTAACAGTTATTAATTTTGTTAATCACCTGGTAAAATATAAAATTTGGATAATAATGTGTTACTTGTTAAAATTTAAAAAAAAATGTTTATTTTTTTAAATTAATATTCTATATTTAGTTGAATATTACAAGAATTCTAAACTTTACAATCATGTGAAAATAAATATGAACATAAGCCTGATTAAAGATTACAGTATTGAAAGCAATCTGAATAATGATTACAGTCTAAAGTAAAACTTTTTATTTAGTAGTAGGAATCTTTACTATAGAATGCTTGAAAAAGCCACAGCACTTTCACGTATAATATTGTCCCAATTGAAGGTATAGAAATAATTTCTGTCAAAACATCCCTTGTCGACCTACCCCCTCAAAATAATGTTTCATAGATATGAGAATAGAGAACATGGCCCAGATGGATGGACTTTTTTTATTAAGTTCTCCATTTTTCCTATTCTACCATATTTAACACTTATTCCCATCCTGCAAAGTATCTGAAAAATGTTCAACAACAATTTTGATGCAATTTTGGGATGGTCACATTGCAGTGCCTTCCTTGGATGGTTAATATTTTAGATTTTCCAAAAACAATTTCCATTCAGTATATTCCTATTATGTTGAATAGGCAAAGTGAATATTAACATCTTTAATAGCCTTTTCAAAAATTTATTGTGGTGTTTGAATTTGATTTTCATATAGCTCCCATTCCATTGCAAAATCCTTTTCCATGTGCTATACTTTAAAAGTACTACCCTTTTATCACTTTAAAAACTCTCTTATGAAAACATTATCTGAAAAAAGTTCTACATTTTATATTGGATGATAGATTTATTTGAAAAAAAAAATATGTTTGAAAGTTTTTGATATCTGGATATCAGAAATACAATTGTACCAGTACAATACATATACTTTTTACAGACTATATTCATTTGCGATAACATTTTTAATTGTTAAAGTTTAAGAAATATAATTTTATTAATTTTTTGAAAAGTTAAAAAGTACAAGCATTTTAATTTAACTTCAAGTTATTGTTCTTAATGCATGTTCTAAAAGTATTACCAGTTGATTATAGATCTGGATGTTTTTCTGGATTAAGTGTTTTAGACTTACTGCATTCTTTCTTCAGGTTAGCTATTTATTTTTATGTAAGTATAAAGCTTAACATTCTTGCTATACTTAGTTTAATATAGGACATCAATGTAACATTAAGCTTCAGTTGATTTTCCTTAAACAAATAAGCCATCATCATTCCATATTTATATTTTGACAGGTAATTAACTATTTACAGAATAAATATAAAAATTTTAAAGTTGCCACTTTTTGGAAAAAATTTAAAATAAAAATTTTATTTAGATTGCAGCAAAAAATAATTACAATAGCCTTTATCATGTGGTACACCCTCCACAAGGGAGAGTATGAAAATTGCCATACATCCCAACTTTACAACTCAATTAAGAGATCTGTTTAAGCAATTAAAAATAAAATTCTGTCATTATTTTTTGGCAAATTTTTGAAACTTTATGTAGCCTTAATTCAAAAATGAATTGACGTATCTATATGAAATTTGGCATTTTTCAAAGTATATACGAACAGAACAAAACATGTGCCATATTTTATAAACATCTTAGCTGATGAGGTAAATTTTGCTTTAAAATAGAGTTGATTTGACCTTGATATTGAAAAATAAATTTTCCTTTAAATTATTAAAATAAAACAGTTGAATAAAAACACACACACACAAATGGAACTCTAATTAAAATACCAAGATATTCACAAATACTATGTGCTAACCAGTTTTGAACCACCAGAAATAACAAATACATGATCATCAGATTGTTATTAGTTGGATTTTGATCCCTATAAATAGTTTGAAAATATCAACTTAATTATTCAACTACCAAAAACAAAGTAAAAACAACAACAACATGCAATATATTTTCTTTTTAAAAAGTCAGAATGGATGTTGCTTAAAATGTCTCAATTTAATATCAAATAACAAGAGTCTGTATATATATTTATTAGCATACTACTTAATCTAGCTTTAATATTTGATAGTTTGAATTTCCAAATTTTGTCTGACTTTAAAATTAAAAACTGCACAGAAGTCATAACTATTAATTTTAATTTAATTTCAGGAACCAGATAGGAAGTAAAAAAAGCTACCAAAAACAGTTGCTGCTAGGCATTTGTCAGGATATGATGAATAACAACAAGCAATCTCGCACCATAAGCAAGGCCTTAAATATATTTATTCCTGTCTTAGAAATTATTTAAAAAAAATGCAATTTTAAAATATTTGACAACTTTTTCATGCTGAGAGTTTTAATAGTTATGTAACAGAAATACATTTATATATCATATTTTGTAAAGGAATCTAAATATAAAATTTAATTATTGTTCCCTGAAATTTGAATATTGTTACTAAACTTAACAGAAGACAGGAAATTACATATTAATACATTATTAGCCAATGATTAATAAACATTTTATTGCATCTTTGAATTATTCTTTGTTGATGATTTTAATAGAAAGATGCAGATAAATTTAACTATTTTTCTTAAATTTGGATTAATGAATATTAGTTTTGAAAATATATCAACTACTTATAAATATGTTAAGCTCACTATGAAGTATAAATGGTTTTAATTAATCTTTAAGTTTCTAATGAAGTTTCTATACAAATCTCCTTTGAAAATAACAGAACAGATAGTTTGTTATTTTCAAAGGAAACAAACAAACAAAAAACATAATATGAAATAAACTGATGTAGGAATCATAGATCAATCAAGTCTACTTGAATCATATCTATGTGATAAATATTCATATTTTCCGAACCTAAAGCATAGCATAAATTAAACTGCAAATCAAATATCAATATTCTAATATAGCATGAAGAGAAATTCAGTATCAAACTCCCTGTCTCTAGAGACAGTAGATACATTATACAAAATATGTGCCCGAGAATTGTTATTAAATCTACAAGCAATGACACCATTTTTTTTAACTCTCCAACAGCAATAAAATGAGCACTCATTAATGCGTAATGAATATTTACCTCATTTGCGATATTAAAGAATGTAACACAATTGCCAAGCTAAGATTTTAAAAGAAAACAAACTGCAAAATAAGATAACCTCGCCGTACTCTTTAATTGATATTTGGCAATGAATGGCTAATAAAATTTGCAATCCCTTAATGGTAACATTTTTTTTTTTTTTTAATAATCGAGCAATAATGTATTCGACAAGTCCCAAAATTTTAAATTACTACTCAAAAATTATCATTTATTTTTTTAAATATATTATCTTGATAGAAATATAAAGACAGTAAGATGGCAATCGTAAAATATGCGGGGAAATCAAAAACAGTAAGAAATACAAATTAAAGTAAACATTTGTCATAGGAAGAGTAATAAAGTTCCTGTGTTCCATGGCGCGATCATTATCTACACATAGATTCACAATTTTTTCTACTAATAAGTAGACAGTAAATAACAATAATAGCAATAACAAAATAAAGTAAATAACAGTTATTTATGCATAATAAAACTACGTACCTCAAAGCTTACTAAAGTTCAAATTATTATAGCTGAAATGGATAAATTGGGATTTTTAGCAGCAAAGGCTGTCTCCTTAATGCCAGAGAATCAGTTAGTAAATATTAAAAAAAAACTTCAGTGAACGCAGAAAAATTTGAAGAAAGCGCTTATGAAAGGCAGTTTTTGTGCTAAGTTCGAAATTCCTAATATTTAACGGAAACTTGATTTGAATGCAAAGAATACGTTACTACGCATACTACATCACGCAGGGTTTACCAGAGAGAACTCTGTTTGTCTACCTCAAGAATAGCTCCCGCCAATATGTCTACGATAGTCTGTTGCCGTGGAAACAAGACCTGCTCTATTTTCAATAGGGGATTTAAAAAGAAAGGCATCCATGTTGGCTTACTGATCGCCTTCAAGACGTATTGGCGATTTTTTAAAATTGATTTATAAAGAGTGAAAAAAAAATGGTTTAATATATTAATTATATAATAATATTTAAACATTTAGACATAAAAATGAAATATTAATAAATATGCAATAAAGATAAAAATTATTACAATAAAAAAGTAATTATTTAACTTTTTAATAATTGTTTAATATTTTCATAACTATTAATAATTATCAAGGACTTTAGATTATTAATACAATGACAGAACTTCGTTGATTATTAAACTTTCAGCTATAATTTCCAAAAATTTCTAAGGCAAAACAGTTTTAAAAGCAAAATAAAATAAAATACCGCCTAAATTTCGAAAATAATGTTCATTCAAACATTTCAAAATCCTCTAAATCACTCTCATAAGTTTCGGTTTCTTCTGAATCAGAATCATCATTGGTATCAATTTGAAATGACAGTTCGTCCACTAAATTTTCTAACAGTCCATCTTTCTCCCAATTATTATTTTCAAGCTTTTCTACGTGTTTGCAATGCCCTGCCTATTCTGCCGAAGTAACTTCAGTGATAGCTGTTTGAAGAAGACATTTCAGATTGTCCAAATTTAAATCGCTAGTAACATTTCGCTCCTTTATTATTCTTTTTACAGAGGACCACTCAAATTCGATTGCGTTCAAATCGCAATGATAAGGGGGTAGTCGGATAACTTCATGTCCTTCTTTCTCTATTAAATTATCAATTTTATAGACAATTTTCTTTGGACGATTACTGTCTATAAGAGAGAACAGTTCCGCTTTTCGCATTTTTTGATCGCAGGGTATTCCATTGTTTTTCAACCAGTTTATCATAATTTTTTTTGTAGAATACTTCTTTGGAGTGCGGTTTTCGACAGTCGTATGATACGGTGCATACGACACTGTTTGGTTGCAAATTTGAAAGAAGTTTTTCCAACACCCATTTTTTAAAGTTTTCATAGTTCATTTGCCCGTGATAGTCGCCGCTTTTTGTTGATGCTTTATATACTAGAAAAGCACCCATAAGGAAACCCGTTGATGACCCAGTATGAACAACTATAAGTCTATTTTTCGAATTAACATTTGCTGTAGCTCCCTAAACTGTGTCATCTTGCCAACATTTCTTAAATGTCAAATTGCTGTCTACCCAAGTTTCATCAATATAGACAATCGGTCGTCCAGCTTTCCTGTGACATCTCATTTCTCTCAAATATCTGTGTCTCCAAAAAACAATATCTGGTCTTTCCATGAGTACTTTTCTATTATTCACGCACTTCTTCCATTGGAAATTAATTGAATGTAAAACTTTGCACAATGTGTCTTTTTGCCACGAAAATCCAATTTTTTCTTTCAACACGGGTAGTAATTTTCAGAGGGATGGTACTTTTCTTTCTTTTATGTAAAAGTCTTGAATTGTTTGCCGCATAACACACTTGTCAAAGTCGTCTATTTCAGTTTCGCTCACTAGGTCTTTTACGGTGTTTACCGGGTGATTTTAAAACTGTCGATAAGCCCGATGATGAAACTTCCTTTCTTATTTTTTTATTGTAGCTTCAGAAATTTCAGTTGCTTGAGAAGCCTTTTTCAGAGCTTGTGGGAGTGGAATTAATGCAGATTTCGATGAAGCTTCATTGGAACAAAATTCCGGAACATTATATACAATTTTATGTGCCTGCGATTTCAAAATTTCACCCTTCCTTAACTTAAAGGCCATCTTGCAAGTTTAGCAAAATCAATTAAACCAGTAAGGAACAAATAATTTTAAAAGCAAAATCAAAATAAACACAAGGATAAGATAACGCGTGCAACTCTTTTAAATTCCGAGAAGACGAATGACGTGATGTAACCTTTAATTCCGCCAATTCCCTACACGCTTAATCCCCCATTAGAAATGAACTAGTCTTGTTACTACAGCGACCGCCACTAGATAGACTTTTTGGCGGGAGCTATTCTTGTGATCGACAGACAGTAGCAGTAACCGGTTTGGCGATACAAAAGGTAAACAGTAGGACAACTCCATCACTTTTGGCAGCGTCCCAAAAGTTCGACTTCCTACCGGGAGCATTCGTGAATAAAACGTTTTCCCTCTGAAGGATTAGAGATGCATAATCCACGATTTTTTGGATAACAAATAATTTTTCTATTATTATTTTTAAATATTTGTTCCAAATATCTGTTATTTTAATCATGTTATTAATTAAAAATTATTACTTAATATTAAATATATAATTTATTAATTGTAATTAATACTTAATTTACTAATTTAAGTAACGTGTGATTGAATTAATTTATCTATTTCAGCTTACTTCTTAAATTTGATTTTTTTTCAAAACTTTTTATTTAATTTCTTTATTGGAGTAAACCATTTTCTGAAAAATTTGAATTAAATATATATGTCATTTCTTTAAATTGTTTAATTCAGTTCTATATTCTACCAATAGATGGCTCCAGCAGTAAACGGAGTATATGCAAAGTCAAGTCACAGCAATTAAAAATTATTTGCATGGAATAGTGCATCAAATGCGAATATCGGAATTGGAGCGGCGACTTTACATTTTCCAGTTAAATCACCGATCCGATAAATTTCAGTGATATGCAATTCAATGATACGATAATTCCAAGAATAACCGGTCCGTTCACTTTTCAAGCCATTCACAGATTTCTCCTTTTCTGTTTCGTTCGAGAGCTTCCATTGGACAGATTGTATCGATTGTTACTTTCTATCGTGATCCAAAACCTGTAATCGAAATATCACCAGTAAGATCGTATCAAGGATTTGAATCACACCCCCTCTTTGAAAAGTATTGATCACTAGTATTTCTGACTTTTTGATATTGATTTTGATTCACTAGTATTTCTGACTTTTGATTTTGATTACGTAATAACCGCTTGTAAAATATTCGTCATCCCTATGAAGGATTGTTTTCCGCCAAGAATGAAATACGTGAGCGATCGTAGGTTTTGTGAAGTAACAAAAGGTTAAAGCTAGGTCTTGAGCATATTTTTTTTTAATTAAAGGACAATAAACTAATATATTTTAATAAAATAAACTCAAAATCAAATTTTATAAATCTTGTTTTTTATTGGAAACAATGTAATCAATCAACCAGGACCGGCCTTTAGTTGATTGAACCGATTGTTTCTAATAGGACCCCGCTTTATTATTATAGGTTCCACTCCACCACGACAACACTTCCAATCAAATGTCTATGTTTATGGCGGACGTTATAATGATATGTTTTTGTAGTGAAGATCCATTTCGAATAGGAGGAATCGGAAGGGGTTATTTCTTTTCTTGGCGTTAATTTAAAGTGACATTGAGCGGGAAGAATTTTCAGCTCCAAATGATAAAATGATTACATTTTACAATATAATTAATAGTTTATAATTGATATTAATTAATCTAATTAACAATATGCAATTACAATCTAATTAATATTATTTAAAAATATTGCTTGCAAGACGAATTTATTTAATTTGTTTAAAGTCAAGCCCATGAATTATAGTTTTTTTATTTATTTCTGAATTAGTTTTATTAGTTAAATAAACCATACTTTAAGTTTACATTGATCATGAATACGCTCTTAATTCCCTGGCGCAGTTGACTGCTAATCAAAGTATATCAACTAAAAAAAGAATGAACATTCTTAAAATTTTGATTTAAAAAATTGAAGTAAGTATATTATAATTTTTATCACAAAATTATTAAATTTTTTATCAATAAATATTTATTATTTTTAAAAACTTCATGATTTATTTATTTGTTCTGTACTATTTATAATAGATATTAAATAAAATGAATGAATCTCTCTTTGTTTATTTTAATTTAATATTCATCGTATTCTGTTGCTACATATTTAGCAGTTTTTTCTAAATTCAGATTTCTGAATAAATTGAGCTTTCGTGGCAGCATTTAATTAGCAGAATTTCGCTCTTTTTGTTATTTTACATTGCATTTTTTTTATTTGTTTACAAAAACATGATTTGTTTTCATAGATCTGTAAATATATTTAAATTTCAATTGGATGTTCACGATAATGTAAATTAATAAATAAAAGAGAGAAGATTTTTGAAATATTGGGAGAAGAAATAAGAATATTTTTTCGTTCGAATTTCATAGTCATAATAATGATGAATAAAAATTCAAGTCGAATTAAATGTCGAAGCAGTTGAAAAAATTTTTTTTAACTGCATATCAAGATAATTTTTTGTTACGTTTTGTAAGTGAAATTTCACAATGAACTCTTTTCTGCTATTTAAATAATAATATCCATTTTGATTTAAATCTAGAGAATATTCATTTTATGCATGCATTGAATTATGCATTTGATGTGCATTACTTATTTCTCTTTCTAATGTATTTTGAAATGGAGCTATCACCCCCCTTCTTTGATGTGGTGAGCTTTTGAAAGCGTTTGAGTATTGTATTCTCTTATGACTGTACACAATTTTTATTTTTTCAGAATTTGATTATGAAATGAATGCTTAGTTTTAATTTCATGTCAGTGAACGCCACTTGATAGAGAACTTGAGAAAAAGTTTCATGTCAAGATTTCATAAAGTACAAATTAATGACTAAAAAGTAAAAAACAATTAAAATCACAAAATTCTATATTTTTATTTACTTATAAATGCGCTTTATTAAAAGTGCTTTTTTTATTAAATTCATTTTTATTCTGGATAAAAACTGGTTGGGAACCAGATATCATCAAAAATTATTTCCAATTTAGAGCCGCATTTCCTAAGGCTGAACCTGCAATGAGTATTAGTTTTGATTAAAAGTAGAGAAAGCATGAAAAAGTTAATCTACTACAGGCGCACTTTTTTTTTCTAAACAGCAATGATATGATTTTAAAATGTAAATTCTAAATTTTTTTTATACATTTTGTTTTCGTTTGTTTCTTGAAGTGAAACTGAATGTTTGTACAGAGTAATGAAAAGAATCTTAAATATGCATTTAAAAAATATAATGGAAGTTAAAAATGATACTTCTTTCGCAGCACTAATTTGATATTTATGTAATTTATTTCCTGCAGTGTGATGTGATTTGTCCTTGTTCACTGGAAGTATTTTAATTAGTTTTATACAATTATTGCTACTGGTGACTCTAGTATGTCATAAATGAAATTGCTTTTTACTTCAGTTTTATTGACCGTTAACCGGCACATTAAGGAAAACATCATTACTTGAATTCGGAATATGATTTGGGTTCGTCTGCAGTAAACAATAAACAAAGAGGGAATGCAATTTATTATTATTATTATTTCAAGTTTTGAGTGTTGATTATGTGCTTAAATTTTTAGTATAAATCTGCCTTAGTATGAAAATGAATGTGATTCATCAAAAAGAAAGTAAGAAAGAAGATAAAAACTTAATTTTAATCACTTCGTGAGAAAATGGATTACTGGAATAGCATTATTCCATTGGAAGACAAAGCTCTTATCAAAGTAACGCAAAAATTTTGCGAAAATAGAAGATTTAAAGAAGCAGTTTTAGGTTTCGCATGTGTATACCCCCAAAATGAATCTTATTATGTGAATGATGAGGAACGTGAAGAAATACGGCGTCATTTTTACTCGTCTACAGCGGAGAGTTATGCGGCCTTTATTAGAGCAAGATACGTTCGATATGAAAGGAGTTTATATCGCTGGGAAACAGTCATGGAAGAATACATCCAAAGAATACTAAGCAATACTAAGGAACTTCCTGAATATTTTCACGATGAAGCTAAAGAATGGATATCCAGACACATATTAGAATATTTAAGTTATTGTCGTCGTCTGGAGGTTTTAACTGGATTATCGCGGTATTTTTTTGTTGATTTTGTAATTGCCGAAGATTGGAATGCAGAAGGTCGCTTGGATGAGAAGAGTTTGGCAGAGCGTTTGATAGCAAATGAACGGCTGACTGAACTTCAACGCTATCGTATCGCCTGTACGTATTGCCTTACTAACCTTCGGCGTCGTTTATGGTGGAAACTAACCCAAGAAGAAAGGAATTCATTGAACCAAAGTGATGATCCTCTTCTTACATTTGAGTATAACCGATCAGTTTTATTCTGGTCATATCACATGAAAGATGGCAAACATTACAAGGTCACCGGCGAAGCGGATCCTTGGTTGGGCGCTGCAGAAATAGCGGTTTATGATGGAAATGTATTCGCACTCCGAGAGTCATGGAAAAACATTCAATCTCACAGGCAAGGGGCAGAGGCTTCCGACATGGCATTTCGATGCTTAAATCAATGGAAAATTTGCAAAGCAAGCGATTGGAAACGGAAGTTACTAGCTCTTGACTGTTATTCTAGTCCATGGTCTTTTTCAGATTTTTGTTTGCCTACTCATTATGCTCGTATGATATCCTTCTTTTTTAAGAATATGGACGAAGACGAGTTAGAGATGTTTTTTGAAGAACTTCTTTTAAGAAGAAAGGATTGGGGTGCACTGATTTATTTTCTAGATTGGCCGAATCTAGACTATTTTTTGCCAACTCTCAGGCTGTTACAGGGTTTCATACCAGATGAAGCCCTAAAAATGGTGTATTTAGAAAGTTTATTATATTTGGCTTCAAGACACCAAACACAAGAGGAGCTGCCCAGTCCCAATAAAATAAGAATAAATGGTTTTTGCGATTATCGCACGGTATTGCGACAGCTATGGGATGAAACTCCGGCAAAGTACAAACGGTATGCTTTCAAAGACATAATGGAACCCAATATTTCTGATAAATATACATTCTTGATCATGCTATTGGAAAAAAATCCATTTCTCGAAGAGGATGAATGGCTTTTTATAAGAGTTTTCCGTGATGCAACAGTAAAAGAAAAGAAAGCGTTTTTGATGTCTTCTAAATGGAAGCAAATTTATGTGACACTAGTTCTCAGAGAAAACTGGTCACTGCTTGATTGGTTCACAAAAGAAAGTTTTGACGAAGAAGAAAATGCAGTCTTTAGACGCTGGAATATAATGTCCAGTTTCGGGAGTGGGTTCTGTTTCGATTTATTATTGCAAAACAAAGAAGTCTTGCTAAATAATTTAATTCGTTGGTCTTTAAAATCGGAAGACGAGAGAAAAAGATTTAAACACAATTTAATGTATGCACTTCCACATATCGACGTTTGCCTGGCTCTTATTTCAGAAGATAATTTTTCCCAAGTAGAGCGGATGATGAATTTCTGCTTAGAAAATGATGAAATACAGATTTTTAAAGAAAGATTAGCTAATGATGATGCTTTCTATTCTTTAATTTTAAAGCATGAATGGGCGATATTGAATAAATATGTAGCCTGGTGCTTTGAATCAGAAGAGAAGATAGTTAAATTTAAAAAGAAATATTTTTCTGGTGACGGAGTTGATCTATATTTTAATTTTGTCTTTCGAGAACATTTGTATGAAGTCCAGAAATTTTATCAGTGGTTTGATTTGTCATCTGAGGAAATAGAAAAACTTAAAAAAGATACTGTTTTTTCCTTTCAATCAATTGATTATATTCTAGGGCTATTATATAACATGGAACCCTTACCAGTTGTTCTTTTGCTTTGGTCTTTGCAAGATAAAAAAGTGATTCAGGATTTTAAAAAAACGCTCCAGAGTTATCTTACGGATGATTCAAACGAGACCAAGATGGCAGAATACAAGCTGCACGGTCTTGTAGAGCTTCTGCTTTCATTAAAAGGAATGAATTCAAAAGTCATTGACATTTCTGGACAATGAATTGAACCTCAGTACAATGTTTTCAATGATGAATTACGTTAACCAAAACTAACAACATTGTCCAATAGAGGTTTTGATTACATTAAAGAGGACGAATTCAAAACTTTTCGGCATACCAAGACATTTAATTAGACCTCTGAAAAATGTTTTAAATGCCGATTCTAATTAGACAAAAGTCGCCAAATACAAATTGCGCTGTCTAATAGAGCTTTTGGTTGCTTTAAACGGAATAAGACCAAAAGTTTGCTATCTCAGAACATGCAATTCTACTTCTTTAAAAGGTTTTTGAATCAAATTGGGTGGAAATTTTGTTTCGTTTCTTCCTGCTTCTTAAAACAGAAATCATTATAATCCAAATCTGTAAATGCAGATATTCCTTGTACCGAGCTATGTATGTTTGAAGCCGTGAGTAAAAGAGTAATACTTTTTGTTTTAATCGTCTAACATAAGGATGTCAGTAAAACAAGAAATATTAAATATTTGAGGACTTAATTTTTATTTCAGTTTATTAAAAAGCCCAATACTAAATTTTAAGCAAGAATGCATGAACGTTTTAAACATAAATGTACACAATTATTTTAATTAGGTTTAAAATTCTTTTTAGAAGTTTGATTGGTTTTCTAACTTCGTGTACTGTTTGATGAAAAGAAAAACATTTTTCTGAGAATAAATTTTAATCTAGATAGAGTAAAGAAATTCTATCCGATTGATTATAATCGATAAAAAATATAAGAGATGAAATATGTTAACATGAAAATGACTTTCCTTGTTAATCATTGAAATTTGAATCCAAAATTATATTCCGATTTTTTTTCATGTTTTTATGATGCTTTTAATAGAGGAAAAATGAAAATTTCTCTTTGTTGATTTTAATGAAACATAAACGTGTTACTATGCAATTTTATTAAAAATCTGCTGTTGATCTTAATGTGAAAGAAAGTAAATAAATTTTAAGGAATTCCCATTTTTTTGTCAATCATTCAACTAGTAATAATAATTGTACAATTAATTTATTGAATCATTTTACTTGTACTACTGCTATTCGTTTACAAATTTTTAGAAGATGGCTGGAATATATTTTTATTAAAAATATAACAATGTTTTAATTTTATTTCGTTATAATAGAAATACAAATAATAGTTTGCTTTGTAGTTATACTTATCTAGAAATAAAAGTTTTTTGGGCTGTAATTAAAATTTCCAAAGCCATAGTATAATTAATATTTCTCGTATTTATCAACCTCAAAGTGTTATTTAATTGCACTATAATAAAATATAAAAAAATTATACTTCATCGAAAATTTTATGTAACATCTTTTATGCAAGATTGTATCCAAGAAATTAACTAATCGTACCGAGAGAAGTAATGAGACAATGGATGTCTTAAAGCGTGAATTACAATATTAACCCTCTGGACTCGGAAAAGTAATTAGATGCATGATTATTCCCTTCATACAAAGGCATGTTTATCTTTCAAATATATATATATATATATATATATATATATATATAAATTGTTTTAAGTTGAATTTCCCTGAAAAATTAATCTTTATACTATTCTGTAGGTGTTTTTAACAAACAAAATTGAAAACTAAATAATTAAAACGTCAAAATTATTCACCGTTTGGAATGATAAGTGAAAGGCACCATCCGAGTGCAAAAGGTGAAAAGATGTCGTACATTAACTTTAAAATCATTAATAGTTGTTTCATTTGGTAAATTTTTCATTATAAATTGGTAAAATAATACTGTTAGTCGTGCATATTTGAAGACTTTCATTGAAGTTTAAAAAAATATATGCGTTTAACTAATAAACTTTTATAGTTTCATTTTTTGTTTATTTTTAATTATTTTCTCTTGCGATAACATAAAAAGAATACCTAAACTAATCCGCAGATTCTTTTTACAATTTGATTTAAATAAGTGTTTGACGGTTTTTCAAACCCGGTTTCAAAAAAACGGGTTTTTAAGTAAATTTGTCACATTCGAAAACCGGTTTTCCGAAATACCTAGATATTCTAATTCTTCATTAAAAAAAAATGTCGGTTGGGACCGATTTGTCTAGCAGCTGAGGGCTTAAGGCGACAAGATGCGAATTTATGAAGAAATGAAGGTATATTTGAATTTCTGTTAAATGAACTAAAAAATTTGAAAACTGAAATAAGTTTGAAATTATTATAAGCTTTAGAAAAACGAATTAAAAAAAAAGACAAGTAGGATCAGCAACTTTTGTTGTATTTGCAAAATCCACAAAACATTCCTAGCACAGGGAAGAAATCTAGTATACTTTCTTTAGTTTCAGAAACCGAAATTATTAAATTATCTGGAAAGATATTGTCTAGAATATTTCCTAATTCTTATGTGGAAACAGATTCTGATGAAGAGCAAGTTGAAGAAACTACTCATCAGAGTAATGCTTTTTTTTAAAAGAAGCCATGGAAAAATAATTTCATAAGTTTCTTGAAGAACCTGAATCAAAACTTACAAATCCAAAGACACTGAAAACTGAATTTTCATTATTTGAGGCAATGAATAAAAGAACAAAAATCTTGGATTTGTTATTTGATACCATGAAAACTATAAAACCAAACTCGGTAGTTAGTGAACGAGTATTTTCCATTTCAGGCAATATTGCTTTCAAAATAAGACTTAGTTACCGTTCAGTCGATATTTTATGTTTTTTTTAAATCCTATTTTCTTAGGAGAAATTAAAATTAGTGAAAACAATATAAATATTATTCAAAATTTTTGTTTAAGTTTTCGTTATTTTGTGAAAGTAATATGTATATGTAATCTTTAATATTATTAAATTTGACATTGATTTCGTTTTTTGTTATTTTATATAACTTAGTGAAAATATTTTTCCCTATTCTATTTTTTTGACAAAAATTCGAAAAACCGTCTAAAACCGGATTTTTGGAAATATGGAATTCGAAAACCGGTTTTTCAAAAAGTCGGGTTTTGTATAAACCCTAATTTAAATAGATTGTATTATGATATTTATAGTGTTGAATTATTTTGTGCTATTTATTTATGGTTTTGGATTATCATTTTTAAATTATCAAATTATACCATTTATAGCGTTGAATTAAATTGTAATATTTCAACTTCTTTATGAGGAACGAGTTTTTTAAAAGGATAATACGATGCAAGTTTTAAATTACTTCCTCGTACTCAAGAGAGCAAATATAGAAAGAAACTTTCTTATACACTTTCGTTGCTTCGTTTCGTTTGGAATTATATCTTCTATCTGTATTCTAATAGTTTATGCTAAAAGAATGAAATTTGATATATGATCTTAATAATGAAATTTGTAGGTTTTTATAAGATTTTAAACAAAACAAATAAAATACATAAGATAACAAACAAACAAAGGATGTCTGTCCGAGTGAGCTGACTAGAAAAATCTAAATGCTAGATGGATCAAATTTGTTACACAGTTTTATCATTTTAAGTGGAGGGTTGCATAAGTTTAAAACAAATCCGTTAGAGAGTTGATTGTCTGTTTGTTTGTATCTTTGAATGCAAGCAGGGTAATTTAAAGGCATAAGGACTTAGAGAAATGATATTTAATATAGATCTTGGCACTAAGTGTATAGTACCAAGAGTGAATATATTGTACCATATTAGTGGTACTAAGTATATTGTTCCAAGATCGTGTGTATTGTATCATATTAATGGTACTAAGTGTTTTGTACCCTATTTTACTACAGAAATAAGTATACTAGTTCTGTGTCAAATCTTAGTTTTAATTGGCCATCAAAAAGGCATCTAAAATGCATACTATCTTTTCATTGCTAGCATAAGCAAAAAAATGATCATGTGTGGGATTCTGGATATGAAAATCTGAGCACTTCACGATCTTATTCTAGGTCTATAATTTTTATATCAGAGGAAAGAGGAAGTATCTTTATTAGGGTGTAAGCGAGAAAATTTGGCGGATACCAATACTGATTGTTTTGCTACATCATTTTTATCTTACATTGCCATCATTTCAATAAAGGAAAAGAAACTGAATTTATATTTTCTGATATTTTTTTTATTCCAATAGATATTGATTTTTTAAAATATAGAATAATATTATCATAAAATATTTTCATGCAAATGTAGTAAATGTGAATAGGAAGAAGTTAACAGTCTACGTTGTGCTGTAGTATATTAAATAAGAAAACACTCTTATGACGTTGAATTATTTTATCTAAGTTTTAATTTAAATTACACTATTTATATAGGCTTAAACTTTATTTTTCATAATATTGAATTATATTACTATATGTATAAACTATTCGAGCACATTTGAAAATTTTGAATCAAGATAGCAATTAAAAATAAACCAAATATGAAAAAAGGAATTAATCCATCTTCTAATATTTGTTTGTTTGTATGAGTCGCGAACAGTTTTCTTTTGGGAGAAACAGTGAATCAAAAGTGGAAAAACATTAAGATGATCTCTTTATGGAGTAGCTTTTTATTGTGTTTTATTCTGTACAAGTAATTAAGAAAGCTATAAGTATAATGCCTAATTTAAACTCTAGGCTTCGAGATTAAAAGGAGAGGAATTTGAGAACCTACGGAAGATTTATTGTTAGATGCGTATAAATCTTGTTTCTATAAATCCTTCGGGATCAGACATTTTCCTTCTGGTTTTGAATGTAAGTTCACCAAAATTCATTTGACATTGTTAATTTTCATCCAAAATTATGAGTTCGTCCCCAAACAGCCTTAGAAAAATTTCCAGTCCAATGCTTAAATAATAGATCGATCCTGAAAAAACAAAGTATTATTCATTTGCTACTAGCAAAGCTGTATTTTAAAAACCATTTGCGGTATGGAAATTCACCAATACTCACTTATTATTGCTAATTGCCATATAGAATTATGAGGTTCGTCCCCAAATAATCTTAGAATGCTTTTCACATATAATTCTAATCTAAAGATAGAATCTAAACAATAATAAAGTATTATTCGTTTGAAATTTAACAATGCTCACTTGTCATCATTTTTAAATATCGTGTAGAATTGGAAGGTTCATCCCCAAATAACCCTGGAATAGTTCCACCATGATAATAATATAAAAACTTGAATCAGAGTAATAGTAAAGCATTATTCATTTGTTATAGGCGAAGTTCTCCTTTTAACTCCATTTTCGGTGCGGAAATTCAATAATGCTCACTTGTCATCATTATTAACTATCGTGTAGGATTAGGAGGTTCATCCCCAAATAACCCTGGAATAGTTCCAAATATGTAGTAAATCTAAAAAAAATTGAATTTGAATAACAGTAAAGTATTATTCATTTGCTATAAGTGAAATTTTCCTTTCAACGCAATTTACGGTGTGGAAGTTCATCACATTAACTTTTCTCCATTTTTAGTTCTATAGATAGGTGCGTAACGAAAAGTTGCTGGAGTAATTTCCAAACATGGTACTAATTTAGAAAATCGAATCTGAGTAGCATTCAAGTATTAGTCATTTCTTATAAGCAAAGTTTTTCTTTTAACACAATTGGCAATGTGGTTTACCATATTCACTTTTCGTCATTTTTAATTGCACAAAATTGTGAGGTTTGGTAACGAAAAAGCCATAGAGTAACTGCCAAACCTGATACTAATCTTTTAAATTAAATTTGAATAAAGACAAAATATTATCTCTATGTTACAAGCAAAGCTATAGATATAATCTCTTTTAAAATTATCCTAGTTATATTAATCAAAAGGAGGGGGAAAGAGAGGACGATTATTGAAGATGGTAATTTGTGTATGCCATTTCTATTTGATTTTTGGTTAGATGGCCTATCGTAAGAGATTTCTGTTCCATTTTAAAAACTATTGTATAGGTTAGGAGGTAAATACGTTCTGAAAAAGCTGGGGGAAATTTTCTCTTTTTATTTCTCTATGGATTGCGCGTTTACTTTTGAAAGAAAAGCTAATTAAAGTATTTTTAAAATTTAAGCATACTTCAGTCTGCAATTTGATATATGATATTATTCATGATCTTAATTCTAAGAGGGGTTTAATCTTTTGATTTTCTTTTCTTACAAGATAATCTTTTAACTTTTAGATTACCTTTTGAATCTGTAGATTACTTTACAAGCCTAATTTTCTGCACTTATTTGAGAACTTCATCGATCCGATATCTTCGATCTGACTTAAAATCCGATCAAATCTTGAAAAATCAGTCCTACTATTCTTTAACAACCACAAAACGTACATAATTACTCCTCCTATTGACAGACCAAAAGAATGATGTGATTATGATGAATGAATGATGTCTCATTATTTCGTATTTTATCATAGCATCAATCATTGAACGTGATCAAACAAACATTAAATTTAGAATTCCAAATAATATCAGTGAAAGATTCAGTATTGCAAGATTTGTTCGTTTTAAAGTATTCGGTATTTTTGTGAATTATACTTTTAGTGTAAAGAATTTTTTAAGCGTATGTATTAAAACAAAACACGTCAAAGATCTGTAAAAACTCTTTAAGATGAAATATATTATTTTTAAAAATTTAAAAAGGTATATTTTAAAAAATTTCAAAATATCCCAGGCGACTTAATTTTTTAATTTTTTAATTTTATCTCTTCCTTATTATCCTATATAAATTTATTTGGAACAAATCTTGGTATGATTTTGTATTTCAATGGAAAACTAATTTTTTAGAAATATCTTTATGGGCATACAACACGCACTGAAAAAAAAATTTGCACTTTTCTGAAAAAAATTCACTTTTAAATATCGGATCATAAAATGCATGGACAGTTTACTTTTTGAACTGTATAACTGAAATCTTCATTATCACTTTTATCTAATTTCTTCAAAAATACAGACGCCTGGAACATTTTAAATATATTTAAATCTAATTAGAGCATTTGCTTGGGAGAAAGTCATTAAAATGTATTTGTTTCTCTAAGCATTTCAGATATTTATTTTACTAAATAATACATTTTATAATGCTATTTTAGTTAAATATAGGTGTATATTTTGGTGATAAAACAATACAAAACATTTCATTATTTTCGTTATTTTTTTGTTTACTTTTTTCAAGTCACAGTTATAATTTTAATCTCAAATATTTCTGCTAATTTCACGGATAACTACATAATAAGTCTTCCAGTTTTTTTAAAAATCAAAGTACAGCGTATATTTTTGTAACTAGACCGTTTAGGCTATAATTTTTTAAAATTCTTTTTGTAAATTTCTTATTTCTCCAATAGGGAAGCAGTAAGCAGCTCCAATAAATTCAGCATAGATACGTTACTTCCCTCGCTTATGAGACACCATTTTGAATTTAAAAGGCTTAAAAGGATTTCATCTGTCACCCTAAAAGTCACTCTGTATATGTAAGAGCAGAAAATAGCCTAAATTAAGTAAAAAATAATATTTTATACAGTTTGAGTCAATAAATATTCTGATGAATTACGGACTTTAAATTTTTATAAAGACCCTCGATCTTATGAATCATATTTAGAATTTTTTTTTTGAGATACTAATATTTTAAATAAAAAAGTCACTATTTTGCGACTAAAACTGAAGGAGTTATGAACATTTGAATATTACTATTTTATTAAAACACGCTATTTTAAATAATTTCATTGATCGTATTGAAGAAGACATTGCAATGTCCGAAGACTAATCGGCCTAAAATAATCAAATTGTTTAGAAAATATTAATATTAAAAGCTTCATAATTCAATCAAGTTTGATCGCAGCAGATTGAAAAGTTTTTTAAATTTAAATTTTGGAGTTATTTCATTATTTCACTGCATGTGAATCCATAGGACCAAAAGATTGCATAAAGTTTAGACTTAATAACTTTTCAGAATTATTTAGAAATACATTCATTGATTGAAATAGAATATTATTTATGACATTTAATTAAACAAAAATTTACGAGGCATCAAAAATATTTTTATTGAATAATCTTTTTACATATTGCATAAATTATGAAAAACATTCTGCAGTATACATGAGATTTCAATGCTGAACGATTCAATTCTCTGTATACATATTAAAGAAACATTTTTAGTTAAATCTTTGCATTAGTTGAAGTCTAATTACTTATGCTTCAGATTAAAATTCAAACTTTAAAAGAGCTGACAGAAGATAAGAAAAATCATATTAAAATGAACAGAATGGCATAAAGCTCCTAAATTAGTACGAATTATATATCCATTAAAATTTGAAATAAAAATATATTTTGCTGTAGAAACCATTAAGACCAAGTAACTTAAAATATTTAATTAAAAATTTCAGCGACCATAAATCTTGGCGAACCACCTGATTACCAAAGTCAGCAGTATTCAATAATAAATATTATTTTCTTTCACAAAAGTTTTTCTTTAGTCCATAAAGTCCAATTCGGAAAGAACGTGTACTGTTTTCGTCTAAGAAAAAAATTTAATGAGCCGAAAATGAAGAGGGTCGTAGTAAATATGGTAAATTCTAAAATGTGAGTCACAATTTTAAATTTCGGATCGTCTGTTTTGAGAAGATTATTTAGAAATGTTATTTCTTGTAATTGCAATCCTAAAAGTTATTTGAGATGTTATGGATCAGAGGATCGATTTTTGTTTTAAAGCGGCTCTTGCTTAAAAAAAAAAGATAGAATGACGGAACATAATAACAAACATAGCAAGTTTATTTTTCTAAATGAAAAAATAGAATAATACAAATTTTGTAATAAAAAAATAACAATAAATTGAAAATTGTAAAAGTTTTTTTTTCTTAGTAGCACAAGAATTATTAAAAATATTTTTCAAATCATTGTTACATTTCCTGCGCGTGATAATATTGTTCGCTTAAATTTAAGATTTGAAACTTATTGATTGGAATAATTTCTTAATGGGCAATCATAGAATTCTTCACAATGCTTTTCCTTAAAGAATGCAACTAACTTCAAATTTTTTTCAAATAATGACGCACTCATATTTAACATTGTCCTTTCATGCATGAAATTTCTTCTTAGAAACTCTGAGATTTGGAGCTGGGTCTTTCCCTCCATTTATCTAAAGAGGAATCAATTTATTGACAATTACGACCTCTTTTCATACTTTTGCAGTCATTATTGCTGCAATTATATCATAAGAACATATTTTTTCTGTAGTACAGAAATGAACCATCTGCAAATTTCTTTTCATTAAATATGAAAACAATTCAAAAATTACGTCAAAACATTTCAAGAAACGTCGAATCTCTTTATTTTCTGAGATCTCCTGAGGTATTGGTAAGTGCTGTAGAGTAAAAATGCTACACCATTTGCGGCCCCGATGACTTGAAAAGCTGCAGTAGCTCCATAAGTACTCATGAGAAGACCACCAGTGAAACTGCCACAGGCTCGACCTGGAAAATATTATAGTATGTTAAAGAAATGTTTTCTGCATTATCTTTGTAAAATTATTGATTGATGGTAATGATTACGGGATTCGTTGGAAAAGTTAAGTTATAAATATTCATTTTCATTTGGCAAAATATCTAAATCTATTATTTACTGAAACATGCATTATCTTTCGGCCATTGCTAAGCGTTCGTTAAATCTGAAAGAAGAACAATCTTCTTCTTCTTTCACTCTTGAACGAAGAATTAGAGAAAGAAGAATTTTAAATTACATTCTTGTTGCTGAAAATATATTTCAACTTCATTTTATAAAGAGTTTTGTTGTTTTGTCCTGTTATTCTTTCATGCAGTTCTCTAATTGTGTCACTTCTATTTGTTCGGATGTTTTTCGATGTTTTTAAAAAGATGTACGACAGAGAAAAACAGACAGCTACAGTATTCACTATGAATATGCTTTATCTAAAGAGAATCATGACACCATTCAACATACTTTCGTTTTTTATTAATTATGCCATAATCTCAATTTCCTAATTTCTTCAAACGGAATAATTTTTCTATGAATATCCATTATTTGGTCCACCAGATTAACCGACGGAGTAATCTGCCCAAAACTTTCTCGCATATTTTCCAATAAAGGTTTTAATCCTCTTTTCCTCCGTATAAAATTGTGGACCTTGGGTAAGGTCATATATCAGTAACAGTATCTTGCAAAACTTTGGAGAACGATAGTTAACGAAATATCGAATTTGGTGTGAACCTAACATTTTCACTGAATCTATTGTGAAAATATACATTTTGAATATCTTTTTACCACCGATTGATAGCAAAATTTGACACACAATTAAATTTCACAAGATAAAATACTGAATTACATTGTTTTTGAATGATTGCGTTTATTTTCTTGTAAAAAAAGTACATATGGTCAACCATATGTACTTTTAAAAAACCATATGTAAAAAGTACATATGGTCGACAGATGGTCAACCATTTCACGTATCTAATTTAAAATTAAAAGCAAACAGACAAACAAACTATATTTTAGATGCTAAACCTGTGTACAAAATTTTATCATCCATTTGTACTCGAACAATTATATAAACAGACTTTCTGTGCATGGATTTCGTTCAAAATTTGACAGGAATCTATATATTTGGTCGTAATTTCATATACCAAATTTCATCCGTCCTAGCTGAAAGCGGTTTGGAGTTATCATGTTCACAGACAGACAGACAGACTTAATGAACAAAAATTGTTTTTCGAATTAATAGAGATCTGAAATGTGGAGATTTGTCAAAATCTCGAATTCAAGTTTTTTTTGAAGATTACAATAACTTCTCTATTACTTTGTATACAAAAAAGTGCTTTTTATAGTAGGAGAGATTTTAAATTATTACTCTTACTATAAATACGCTCAGCTCGAATCAAATTAAACACAAGAATGAAAGTAACAGTATGGCAAAAGTGTAAGGATCACAATAGCATACAGCATTGCCAATTAACATGTCAAAACTTTATTTTTCCACGATTGGCACCATATTTTTCGAGCATGTCTCCCATATTCAGATGCACTCCGTGTACCTTTGGATCAACAGAGGAGAATATCAGTAAGAAATTCATTTCCAATATTTTTGAATTTTTTTTAAAGAAATTAACTTGATATATAAAAAAGTAAATCGATGATTATGTTTTAACAAAATTACTGCATTCATTTTCAAATACATTTAGTTAATTTAGAAAAGTAAAACTTACTCAGTTTTAAGTAGCAAAAATATTATAAATGTAGAAGTTATCACAAAATATAATAATAATAATAATAAATTAAGTTTTAAGGAAAAAAAAGTAATTTTTAATGAGTAATTAAGTATTTTTTAAATTTCTTTTTAAAAGTGAGATGTTTTTTAAAATCATATATGACAGTATAATATACGATAGTATACAATAAAAATTATGTTATAAATCCTACTTTTAAAAACGGTGTACAATATGAATTTTATAATATCGTGAATTTGGTATGTGATATTATTGAAAACTAGATTTGATTTCCATCACTGCAAAAGTGTTATAAACGTGAAAATCGTCCCTTTATTCATAAAGAGGAATAAAAAATTTAATCTTTATCTCGAATTATTCTGCTATTCAATATAGAAATTATTATTATTTTCAAAAACAATCTGTTAGGGAAACTAATAAGAACTACGAAACTGGATTTTTTAGAGACTAATTTCACTCTTTAATTATAGATTAAATTTTATTAGTTAAATCAAACCAAAAAATAAAAGGTTTCAGAAAAATAAAACTATCTTTTTAAACGCCCTAATCTTTTGAGCTTGAATTTATTAGTTTATTCTAATAGCAGAGCTTACTTACAAGCTAAAATTTTTTTCTTTATGTACATCTATTTACGATGCTTACTAGAAGCTATTAAACAATCGCTTATCTAGTTAAAATAACTTCTTAAAATAAAAAATGGTAATTTCACTATACTTCTTATTGAACTCCGTAAACGACACTTCGTTATCATAATCTATCTCATATTTTCAAAGTCGAGCTGGTTCAATAGATAAGCCACCAATTAGTTACCAAACGAATCTAGAGAAACTTAAAGTACATTTAAAATTGTGTAACAAGATGGAAATAATTGTGTAATAATTGCATGCCAACGATTACTCGCCAAAAAATGGCAAAGGACAGCATTATAACACGTTCTTCTGTAGCTAAAATTTGATTATACTTGCAAAGAACATGCAGTTGACACATAAGAATTAAGGAGAGAAACAATAAAAGAGTTATCTAGAGGTGTGCGGATGTATAAAGTTGAATTTTTCCTATATCCTTACAAGTGAATTTTAGATTTCCAATATTGTTTACTACTATTCAATATCATATAATTATTTTTATGATATTATTCTACATTATTATTCTACAATGATAGATTTTACAATTTAAAAAAAAATCTTAAATTTTGCATTTTTTTATTATATGTGAAAATATTGTATAATATTACGTTAGAAAATTCTTTGATATTGCAAGACATTATGCACTACATAGGATATACATTGGCTAACAGTTAATTCCCTCAATTTAAATTGATATTTGTTGAAAAATTTCACTTATAAAAGTGTTTAATCAAAATATTTCATATTTACCTAAGGAATAATGCACACTGCCTGCTAATGTAATCATTGTTCCTTTTAAATTTTCTGGTCCGACTTTTGTGCAAAAATCAATGGTGGCAACCCAAAGCAAATGATAACTGAATGTCATGAGCAGTTCCAAGAAGAAAACAGGCCAAGCAACGCGGACGAATGAATATCCAAAACATTTGATGAAATAACCCAACAGAGCCAAGTTGAAGACATTAGTGTTTCCAATTCTGTCTGTGAGCCATTTACCTGCGATTAACACTGGTAGCCCACAAACACCTGCAAAAGTATCCAAAAGACCCATCATATAAATTGGTGTCCCGATATCTGCCAGATAGAGGTTATGGAAATTCATTAGAAACCCCCATGTTCCGCCAAGAATAAACAGAATGAACACGAAGAAAAGGAAATCTACATTTTTGAAGAGTTTTAAAGCAGCTCTTGACATTTCTTTGGCAGGTTTACTTTTGCTTATGTCTAAAGTACAAACTGTTGAAATGGTTAATAAGGCAATAGCTGCATAGAAGTATAAAGATGATTCATAATGCAGCATTTCTTCGGAAATGGACGTTTGTTGTATAATAAATGCTACAAGGGATGGTCCAGTCAAAGCACCGGTATTTGACCAAAATATCTGTTTTCCGTACTCAGCTTCGAAAGTATTTGCCATATAGTTTGCCAGTATATCTAGAAATCGATATGTATTTTCATCAAAAGTAAGGAACAATACTACAATGGTTATTAAAAATAAAACCTGGCCTTTCCTTTCTACAGCAGTAGATTTATATTCTGCACAGGTCATTGCACATGCCTTCTGATATGCCCCACAGAGGAATTGCGTGTCATTTGCAAGTAACACAATTTTCGAATCGCGAAAGCACCAGACAAAATCATATTGAGAACCACTATTGAGGATGAGCTCTGAGTGATTCACGAATTTATTAATCAGTTTTTCCTGAGAAACATCTTTGCAAGACTTTGGGATACACATTTCTTCGCAAGGCATAATTTGCTGAATGTTTTCACATGTGCGATTGACTTTCATTTGTACATAATCTGTGTTGTCACAATACAGGCTATTGAATAGTTGATTTTCTTCAATTGTTTTGTCTACTTTTGGTACGAATGTCAAGTAGGATGCCAGCGATCCTGCTATTAGCATTGATAATATCGCCACGTACTTTGGTCTTCCTATTTTGTCCGATACCACACCACATGTTGTATTGAATACGAACTGAGAGAGGTACGCTGTCAAGTACATGAAAGAAATTTCTTCCACAGTAAGCCCTCGCTGCTTGAAGAATAGAGTAAGGTATGCTGTCATTCCCATGGAAGCTGAAATAAAAATATAAGCATTACAAAAGTATATGCATAAAATATTTTTTGCTTTAATAAATGTGCATTAAAGATATCCACGAAGACAAAATTGAATTTTGACGGATTAACAGCTCCTAACAGTGATATATTTGTTACGTAAAGGAAGCGTATCCCGATGAAGAATGCACATTTATGTATAAAGAATATAAAGTTTGAATAAAGAATGCACAAATATTCCTTGGTTAAGAATAGCAATCTTTACTATGCTCGTTCTGTGAGTGAAAGCAAGAATGATCATTATATGATTCTATTATATTCTTTCATTAAATATATTAACAGAAACTTATTTGTCGTTCAAGATGTCGATTCTGCCTTTGTTTTTAGCGATTTCATGAAATCTACATAAATATTGCACAGTTTTTGCAACTGAAATCAATGCTGTACACAATAGGTAATAATCAATGCTGTTTACAATAGGTAACTACGTCGACCGTTTTTTTTGTTGAGAAATTATGAGTTTTATTTATTTAATATTCTTAATACTTCTTTATAAAACCGTTAGAGTTTTGTTTCTAAGTTCATTTTTGTTAAGTTATGCTATTTTTTATATTTGCACTTACGTACTTTTTGACGCTATTTTGCATCATTAGATGCTGCATTCTAAAATTCTAATCTTTGTTAGAATTTCTTACGAAAAACCACATAAATTAAAATTTAATACATATTTTTTTTGTTCAACTTTGGTTTCGTAATTTCTCAATAATGTTCTGCAGCTCCTGAACTAGAAAATAAGTAATCTACTCATTTAGAAATATTTTAGAGTTGTTTTAGTGCTTCACAGTGAGAAAAAAAATTGAAAAATTCGTGTTATTTATCGGTCGAAATCCCAATATTTAAAGAATGAGTACAATTACAGCATATTATTTGGTTCAGAAACTAGATAATGAATTGCTTAAGATACATACAAAATTTTAAACAAAATTTTGATACATTTTTAAATTAGAAGATTTTTACTTTATAGTACTTTTAGTCAAAAAAGGTCCTTTTTTCCAATTAAAAAAATTGCCACTTTATGGTATATTTTAGTTTCATAAATGTTTTTTTCAATATTTTTAATGCAAATATTCAAAAATATAGTTATTTTCGAACGTTTTAAAAAAAATTCATGCCGAATGTAGTCATGCCCTAAGAAATTCGGAAGTTTTTGCAAGTGATACATAATATACATTACATCCATCTATTCAAGTAGTACAAATATTTAAAGACTCCGCCATCTGCTGGTGAAAAATGAATGAAAGAATATTGAAAGCTTTTTGTACAAGAATTTGAAATTTTCTGATTAAATAATAAGGTCGTTTAGAAACCTATGAAATTTTTGTAGCTGACAAACTGCAACGTATATAATAAGTGCCAGTTGTCTACAAAAAGACATAAATTCCATTCTAAAAGTACAGAATTAGCTTCAAAGCTTGCAGATTCTTTAAAATTTCGAAACAAAAACTTTTGACAACAACATTATTTTATGATCTTCGAAATAAATATTGAGCTATAATATCAATCTATAAAAATGTTGAAGGGCTTTTCAAAGAGAGTGCATTTATTAAAGCGTTTTAAGAAGTCGTATGCTTACAAACTTCTTAGTTTATATTCATTGAATAACATAGCATTTGGTACCGTAATATTTGATATTTTAAAAAGGATTATGTTTCTTAAAACTGTTTGTGGTTTATTCTGAGTCTGACTTGCTTTTTCACAACTGTAATAGGATAATATAAAATAATAACGGTATTGCATCGTCTTTCAGATTTTTCATCATTTGTTACACAGAGAGAACAGAAGGAAATGGATCATATCCTGTGACAAGCAGGATTTTATTTTTCTGCTTCCAGCATTTTTTCCCAAATGTTCAAAGAAAAATATATTGAGCTGGTGAAGGATTTAAATAATATACGTAATACAAAATTACTAGGAATTATACAGAATTATAGGAATTATACAGAAATTATACTGCTGCAATTCAGCAGTCCTCACACACGAGTCAATCTTGTATGATTGCACAAAATTTCAGACCTGTACCACAACAGAAAAAGAACAAGAATCTAAAAGATACATTGCAAATGTCTTTCTTTAAGGAGCAAAGTAATTTAAATAAAATACAAGATTTTTAAAACAGTTATGAGCGCCAAAGGATAAATTGATATTAGAAAGCGTCTGTAAATGTTTCTTTTGTGCGTCAGGTAAAATCTTTAAAAAAACCCCATGGAAACCACAAAACTTTAACGTTGCATTGTTTGAAGTGGTTGGTGATAAAGACAAAAGGCACTTTTCTCAGGGTTCTAAAATAACATTTTGAATAAAAATGGATTTCCCCAATTCTGATGTTTATAGAATATTATCCGTAGAATAAATACAGAGTGTCTATAATTAAACTTCCTCTATAAAAAGCATCATACAACGCAAACGGGTGAACGGATTGCAACGAAATTTGGTACATTGACTATACAAGAGATACGCTCACGGAATTTCGAAAAAAAATTTTAGTTCTAAAATGTTCACCAGAGGGCGATTTTTACGGAAAAATATTAAATTTAACACAATAGACCACCAAAACGGAATACAGAAACAATATAAACCACCAATCCAGAACAAGAATTATGAATAATAAAATGAAAAACCGGGAAATGCTGGAAACTCCTTAACGCTTCATGTGAGAAGCATCAGAACTGATCATTACGATCTGCTGTTCAACGCACTGCCATGGATTTAAAATTTTACAGATGAATGAGGGTGGTCACTTGGAACACTTTTCTCGA
Organism: Argiope aurantia; assembly: GCA_026543865.1. Classification (NCBI taxonomy): domain Eukaryota; kingdom Metazoa; phylum Arthropoda; class Arachnida; order Araneae; family Araneidae; genus Argiope; species Argiope aurantia. The sequence goes on along the minus strand of JAPMOR010055994.1, from coordinate 1,894 downwards.
CTTAATCCTGGACATGATTAACAACTGCCCCTCTTGTGCAATTTCGTCCTAATCTGTTTTTGTTTCAGCAAACTGTACTTTTTTTTTCTCAAACAGCGTACTGTTATTTTTTCCTTACCGTTACTTAATGTGGTCAATGACAAAGTGATCAGAAACTAGCCAATATTGTTTCTGTATTCCATTTTGGTAGTTTATTGTGTTAAAATTAATATTTTTCCGAAAAAGACATCCTCTAGTGGACATTTTAGGACTAATTTTTTTCGACATTCCGTGAGCGCATCTCGTGTATAGTCCATATACCAAATTTCTTTACAATTCGTTCACTTCTTTACGTTGTATGATGCTATTTATAGGGGAAGTTTAATTATAATCACCCTGTATTTGTCTAAAAAAATAGTGAAATTAGGGCTCTGAAATTTTATATTTTAAATTTTGATTTGGAAATAATTTCTTCACTAATTCTTCTCTTAATCATTAATTCAGTAATAAATCTTAGAAAATACAAAGGAATAAGCTTCGAATCAAGTAGAAAAGAAATTAATTTGCACTTCAGATTGTATAATACTTTAGTCATCATTTTTGCTTTTTGTATACAAAGTATGGAGAAAATATTGTAATCATAAAAAAATAAAATAAAAAAATAAATAAAAAAAAAATCGAGCTCGAGATTTTGGCAAATTTCCACTTTTTAGACATTCGGAAAACACATTTTAAAAATTATATCTGTTTGTTTGATCATTTAATCAGTCTATCTGTGACAAAGATCATTCAAATACTTAATCTCGGAAAGCTGGAAAGGAAAGGTAGATTCCTTTTAATCTAAGTACACTATTTTCAAATTCCTTTCAATCCTTAGACAAAAAAATAATTCGAATGGTCTTCCCAAAACATTCTTGCATATTCTCCAATTAATTTTCCATCGTCTCCCCACATAAAATTGTGATAAGGCCACATATACCTTGTATGGTGTTCACCAACGCCATGAGAAATAGTTACACATTACAGAACTGTCTACAATTACAAAATATACATCTTTGACATGAATCTTGCGTTGTTATCGAACCAATTTTGAGAATACGTGTTTGGACGCCTTTTTCGAGACCGATTTACTCCAAAATTCGATACTAAATTAAAGTTGTAGTCATAAGACAACAAAAAGAATTTCATTGATTTAAATTATTGTGTTTATGAATAAACCCATTTACATGCACGAGAAAGTACGGACCGAAAGATAGTCAACCGCCTGGCAAATTTAATTCCAAATTTTATACGGATATCTATTTGAGATGCTAAACCTGTGTATCAAAGGTGTGGGAATTCTTTAAAATCTCGACTTTGAATGTTTTTGTTATTACAATACCTTATCTCTATGTCGTATATGATAAAATAAAAATGAAATATTACATATTGAAGCAACCATGAGTAATGATTACATTTCTATCGAACAATTCAATATTTATTGTAAAATAAACAATATCAAAGTACAAATATTATAAAAAATAATAGACAAATCTAGGCTTGTAACAAAGCTTATATTATTAAAAAAGTTTTTAGCAAATGCCAATCGTTTGTATTAGTCAGCAAGAAATGAAACTTTATTCTGCATTTTAAACATATTTCAAGAAATAACTATCGTTTGCAAACATTTTTCTTTCAAATAGAATGCAAACAATACTTTATAATGGAAAATATGAAATCATCTTTTGATTCTTCATTTATATTAAAGGGAAAAAATCGTCTGCTTATCTTAATTTATATTGTTATTGGGATTATCTGTTGCGCATTTAAATATTTCAATTATAATTATTAACTGAAGCAAAATTAAATTTACCATAATTTAAAAAAATATTCTTCAGTATTATTGTATTTATTGTTAACTGCATGTCAATAGCAA
>JAPMOR010055959.1:0-27172 GCA_026543865.1 Argiope aurantia | reverse complement strand
AAAAACAAATTTAATGTAAGAACTTAACAAGGCTTGTAGCACAAGTATAGCTCTATCCATTTGAAGGTAAAATCAACTAAAAAAACAATTTTTTGCAAAAGAAAAGAATATTGGTAAAAATTTATTCTATTTAAAAAAAATAGTTAGCTAAAAAATTCGACTTTAAATTTTTAATACACAACAATATTTTAATACATACATATTCTGTTCGTTCTAATATAATCCATTTGGATGAACCAATCGGACGAAAAATAATAATAAAGGAAAAAATGTATTCATTTTGTTTCTTTTTCTCTTTCATTCTCTTCTTTTTCATAGTTTTTTTTTCCAACTAATTTATTTTATTCTTGTTCTTTATTATTATTATTATTATTTTAGAAAAATAAAAAAAAAAAAATTCAACGTTGACACTAAAGTACGTTTTCTAGGAAAATATAACAGTGTAAATATGAATATAAGAATAATTTCCCAAAAATAGGCTTAAGAAAATGTATGTTTGATAAAATTAAGTATGTTCGTAAAGGGGAACGAAAGAAAAAAAGAATAATCAGTGATATAATAATGAATTCTTACTTGATTCATGAAACATATATTTGCCATCAGCTTTATTTTCAGATAGATACTTTTTAATTGGTCCTTTTTACTTTAATTTTTTATTGTTTTTTATTTTATGATATAGAATATGATTCAACAGTTTCATGAAATCGTAGCCATTTTCTGGGCATGAAGTGATCTTTAAAAAAACGGTGACCTTCAGATATGACCTCCTGCCTTAGATCACCGTGTCTCACAGATGGTTTTTCAGCGAGGAGTCCGCCTAATCTCTTACCTGCTTCGCTTTTTGTACCTTAATTACGATGCGAGTCAAGGCCGGTTGCGCCTATGTTTAGCTCGCTTTTTGGAGGGAGGCCTCCTTCTTTGAGGGGGCTGTTCACTCAACTCTTGCTATTTATACGGCGTAGTACACAATCTAGTAATGTGCTAGTCTTTTTTATCCGAACCGGGACAAGGCCTTTTCGGATTACCAAATATTTTATAAGTCTGGCATTTAATCCTAAACTATCAAAGCTATAAAATCATTAAAGGGTTGGTTTGAAGGATAATAGTAATGGTATGTTTTTAATTTTTTGTGTGTGAAATATATGAAAAGAAATTGTCAAAAAATTCAACCCCTATATTTTAACGATTCTCCGCGTCTCAAATAGTTATATATTATTGAGTAATAACGTTTAATATTGCCGGAGCAATCAAATCGCCAATTTTGATCCTCATTTTTTAAAAATACAATTTCCAAGATAATATAACTGTAATTTTGATCGTATTAGAATAAATCTAATTTTTTTAACGCAGATTGTTCTACAGAAAAGCTAAAAGTAAGAGCTCCTAGGCATATTCTGAATCAAAAATTTTTCAAGAAATGTTTGAATGAAAAAAAGCAGTCGATTAGACATTGTTTAATATTGCCGAAGCAATCAAAAAGCCAATTTTGATCCTCAATTTTTTTCATAAACAGTTACCAAAATTTTATTCAGATGAACTGAATGTTATAATTTAAATTTATCATACTCACGCCTTAATTCAACATTTTAAAATTCTTGCTTGTAAGTAAAAACAAATGAAATGCGTTTGATTTGGCTTATTTATATTAACGTCCTTTTCTAAAGCAACACTAAGACTATTTTGGAACGGAAATTATAATTTTGAACCGCGGGCAGATAATGAGGACGATACCTGAGCTTTAATCAAGGTCCATAACTTTTTGTTGGCCAGGGAGATAAGACCTTATTGGAGAGTACGAGAGTAAATCTATTCTTAGGAAATCTATATGTGTGGCTATTCAAGTAATAGTTTACTTTGTAATTCAAAACGAAAAAAGCTAGGTAAATAAAATTTGATGCTATATATGACATCTAAAATATGGATCCTTATCAAATTTTATACCAAATCTATCAAGCAGATTGGCCATCTGTCGGTCCCTTCTTTCGCATGCATGTTAACGTAATAGCACATAAATGCAATGGCTAAAATCAATGAAATTTAGTTTATTTTATGACCACAACCGTATTTTCGTGTCAGTCACTCGGCAAAAATAAATAAATAAAATATGTATTCTGGCGATTGATAGATTCACCCCAAAGTTCATATTTCATATGCATGCCACTCATTAAATGGCATGTGAGTTATTGTGGCTTACTGAAGGTCCACAATTTTATGCGGGATAAGATCTTTATTGGGGTGACCACCCCCACTGGTTTAATTAAATGGATGATTAATTAAATGGATTAATTTGATTAATTGACTGGTTAAATTAAATGGATAATAGATTAAAAAAGCAAATTATTGATTATAATTCAGAAATATCGAGTCTAATCATAAATTAATTTTTAAATAACAGTGATTGGTTGGTAAAAAAATTATTTCATCATGATAAATTTTATAATTTGGGTATTATTACTAAATTGCGTATAATTATTTATAAATTGTGTATAATTGCATGATATAAAAATGGTTTCAAATATTCTGTTGCAGAGACCATTAGAACCCAACGTACTTTAATTTGCATTACTCGTGCAAATTAAATCAATACATGGAAAGACACAGTAGAGATTTGAGAGGCAACAAACACGAATGCAAGATCATTACAAAACGCTCTGCCCCCCCCCAAATGAAATGGCTAATGCTCTTTTTTTATTATAAAAACGCAAAAAAATTCAAATTAATTTAATCGATGTATTAAAGTGTCATTTTTTAACATTTTGAATTGAGTAGATTTTTTTAAATGTTGTTACTCATTTTTTTTATTAATCTTTTAATAGACTCGATGATTTTTTTTAAAAGAACTTTTAAGTTTGAAAATTACACGAAATAACAGAAAATTAAATTCAGTCTTTGTTAAAATATAATAGATTCATAATTTTAGAAGAAAAAAAAAAGATAATAATTTAGAAAATTTAGATAGACGAATTTTCTAAAATAATATTTCGTGAATTTAAAATTTTTCTTAAGAATTCGTTGAAAAAAGTACAGTTCATTAAATGTTCTATTAATATACTTGGGAAAATATCGTTTCTGTCAGTAGGAGGAAAATCAATACAGAAATACTAAACGCAACATATTCTTAGCAGATACTTTTAAATTATGGAATTTGAATATTAGGAGTCGTTTGAAACAAAATTTGAGATGAGAGATATTCTGAAAGAGCGTCTTCCTTTCAAGTACAGAATATCATCATCCAATAATATTTTCACCTTTCGGCTAGATGAACCGAAATCGAAGAGCCCGCATACATCTGTCTTCAGCTGTGCAACCAAAACGATGTGCACAGAGCGTCCAAAGATGGCGCTCTCGCTGAAAAGTTCAGCCGATCAATAAATTTGATTTTGTTTCTCCGGAAGCGCTCTTAAATGAAGGATGATACCTTTCAGTTTAAAAGTACTAAAATGAAGCTGCACGGTGACATTTCGCATTTAATAACGTATTTTTCTGCAAATTGAATGCGTTCACCTTTTTTTTTTCTTCTTTTTTTCCCCTTCATATAACTTCGACGTTAGAATGCTTTCAGAATTTTAAAATCTTCGTGATTTCTGACAGAAAAGAAACTTTTTGTTTCGTAATAAAGTGGATATGATGAACAAGAAGCTCTTGATGATTTTTTTTTTTATTTCCCTCTTGAAGACAGATGTGTAGGACATTCTTTTCAAATTCATTCGAAGATGTTTTGAAATGCATTTAATTATTTTATTCCGAAGAAAAGATTCTCCAATAAAAAATGTAATTGGTATTAAGTGAAATCAAAGTAATTTTCAAACTTCTTTTAGAAAAAAAATTAACAGCTTGGCTTTAAAAAGACAATAAGTGAGAACCAGAGAATAGATATTGCAAGGCATATGATACTTATGTAATATAAAATAGACGAGATAAAATGAAAGTCTTGTTAATACATAAAGAAAAATATTTTTAATTTACTTTGCACTTTTACGTTTATTATCTTTAATCATAGTTACTCATACTCATTTACTCATATGTAAAGTGGACAATAAATAAGTTGACAAAAAATTTTACATTGCGGTTTTGATAAATCCCCACGTTTTAGACCTTGAGTCAAAAAACGCATTTTTTGCAATTATGTCTCTGTGCATTTATACAATAACGCTGTGTGCTAGACGGATAAAATTTGGTACGTGTTATTTTTTAAATCGAAATTGCAGATTTCTATCAGATTTTGAAACGAAATCCATTCATAGAATGTCTGTCTGTCTGAGTACAAATGAACAATATAACTACAAAAGGTTAAAAAAAAGGGCATGAAATTTAATTCATAGTTTTCGTAACAAAAGTCTAGATAGATTCATATGAAAATTTGAACTACATCCGTAGAAAGCTAGACCATCTGTCGATTTGCTCATTCTCTGGATTGTAAATGCTGTAACCCAAAAATGCAATGACTTAGATAAATGAAATTTGATCTGTAATTTTGTTACTAAATTTGTAAATTCTGTTTATTGATTTCAATTTTAATCGGAAGAAATAAAAGCGTACTAAATAAATAGTTGGTTTCTTCTATATTACGAAGCAGAAAACGCTCATTTACACGCCTCTGAAAATGAAAATTCTTGGCATGCTCGGCCTTGTCTCTGGTCCTCACATTTTATGCAGGAGGAAGGTAACATTACTTTTATTAAATTTTATGCAAGAAAATTTCAAGGAGACTGCTTAATCTGGCTTTGCATAATTTTAGCACTATTAATTGATTGTCTATAACAATTCTCAAAGCTTAAAAGCTTGTTATAAATAGAAGAATTAATCAGTTAGCTTCCTTAATGATTAGTTAGCTTCCTTCTCACTTTAACCTTCTGACTATAAATTGTCACCTTACATTTAATTTTATTGTTCAAAAGTCTTGATATTTAAGAAAGATAATCGTTATTAACCCACAACTTATAGCATAATCAACTGCTTATCGGTTGTAACATCACCATCAGTAATATAAATTGTGGCTTGCTTTTGCTGTGATTCTTTGCAATGACGTGCCCTTTTCTAAAATGTAATTCTTTCAGGAAGTAAACAAATAATTATTAGTATTCTTTCCCGCGGGCCTCCCCAACATCAATACTATTCCAAAAATTGAGGTACTTAGTGACGTTTGTTTATCGAAATTTGCAAAAATTGCGTTATTGTACAGTTTAAAAAAATCGAATTGTCCGGTGGATGGGTGTTTGGTGTATCCAGCTAATGGAATTTCCATCAAAGTGGGCAACTAAAAATGACATCGTTTTTATAAATATTAAAAAAAAAACTCAGAATGCATATCATAAAACCACAGCCAAGATACGCAAAGAACAACGCTTATAGATATTAAAAATGCAAGCAGATTATAAAAAAACTAATTGAATGGTAATAACAACACTCAGTGTATACAGTTCCCCAACTTGGAATTTTTAACATCATCGAGAAAGTGAGACTAACTTGTTTGAGCGCTTTGAGTTTATATAGTTTCCTGACTGAGTGTGACTTCACATGTTCTTATAAGAATCTTCAGATTTCCGTCCTTAAGAAAGAAAAAAAGCTACTTTTCTTGTGTTTTCCAGAACTTTTATTTCTGAGGCTAAAGTCGCCAGATAATTGCTAAGGTCAGAGGTCAGTTTGCATCTCCTCCTTTATGAATCTTTTTTAATCTCTTTTTCCTTTCACCAAAATGGCAGAGAAACGGTATAATAGGCTTATAATACTGATTTTGTAGCAAAGTAAATCAAAATTTTTAAAAAAAGTAAAGCTGATTAAATTTTTCATTAGAACTGGAATACTTTTGAAAGAGAATGCTAGTTTCTCTCCCCTGCATTTAGCATCTCCGCTGATACAAATTGTTGTCAGGCACATCCCTTTTGCTTTAAAAATATATATAGGAAAGTATTGATAAAACTGTATTCATTTTCAAAACTCTATGAGCGGCTGATAATGGATTCGCCGGGATTAATAATAATTAAAAATATGGGTTTAACTTTTTTTTGTGTGGTTTGATTCCTCAGTAAAATATTTTTAACCAACATTTTCTCATAACATTTTAGTATCCTTATAGCATTTTGTTTATTGCACTTAGCATTTCTCTAATTTATACATCTTATTATATCACAGAAAAAAAAGCAGCAATGCTTAAAAATAGTCACATTTCAAAAATGCTTCACTTTTTCACTGTTCTAAAATTATATATTATATCAAGTACAACAATATTTCACATTTTTTTTAACAACATACCTTATACATGCTCAAACATAGGGGGGGGGGAGCCGAATCTTCACATCTCTGAATATCAACAATGGAAAAAAAAAACAGTGAAAGAATATTTATAGCAACAATAAAAAAACAATTTCAGTGTTTTTTTTTTTTTTTTTTTTTTTTGTAACAGTGATATATACTGCTGTAATATAAACTTAAAAAAACATTTTCAAAAATAATTAAAAGTAAACAGAAAAATGGACATTTAAAATTTTAATATGGTGTTAAAATTTTTTGTGCTGCAATATTTTCAAAAGCTGTAGTGAAAAAAAAATCAAAATTTCACTTAATTTTCAATTAAAATTATATTTAAAATTACAAAAAAAATTCTCCGAAAAGCACATTTTTACTTTCCAAAGTATATCTGCGCCAAATTTGGCAGTTGTAGGTCTAACGGTCTGTCATGTTGAGCCAACACGTACATGTATGGACAGACACACGATCGCTCTTTAATTATATACTTTTTGAAAGAAAGTGGTCTTATCATGCGCAGTGTTTATCAGCTGAAACATAGCCATTTTTACTGGATAATAATTACTGGCGAAATGCACCAACTCAATTTTTTCATTGAATAAATTGAGTTACTAATATATTTAATTTTGTATATAATATTTAAATCCATCAACAATCTAATATAAATTTTCTTCCAACGCTTTCTATCTGTAAAAAACGAAAGCAAGTAATAATAATAATTTTCCACTTGTCTTTAAAGTATGTCTTGTTTTGTTGAGGGGGGGGGGGGTTGAGACGCTTGTAAAACTGCTAAACTGCTTTCGCCATTTTTCTCCTTCCTCCTCCTTCAGCATGTATGGCAACAAAGCACTGGTTGTTTTTGTGTGTGCGTGTGCGTGTGCGTGTGTGTGTGTGTACGATGGCTTTTCAATTAAATGGGATTATAAATGAATGTAATCCCCGTGAGGGGAAAAAACTTGTTTCGCATTTTAATCTGAAAACCAAAAAAAGAAAGTGAACGAGAGTTAAGAATAAGTAGTAATTAATTTTAAATAGTTTTTTTATTGTATCCTAATTCGGAAGATATTTTTTCGCGACTCGAATAATTTCGTTCTTAGAAATTATTTCGATAGATGCACTCACACATACAGGGATAAAAGGACACATATAGACTGACACACATGCATTCATTTTGGTTGTTAGTGGAGATTAAGAGTTCAGGCTGCCTAGTTGCCATGTGTTTACAGAATACTTTTGAAGCAGATGTTCGGTGTTTATAAATATTCTAATAACAATGTAGAGTAATAAACATATAAGAGCCTGACTAATTATGTGTCATAGCGTGTTAACATTTCTTAATATATTATTATTAATTGAATTTGGATTTTTTTGGAGTCTTATTTATTTAACAACTAAGAAATAATGTTTGTAATCGGTTCACTCAGGACCCCTTGCCAAGTCTGCATAAGCAACTGATCCGCTACTGATTATCATTACTGTGTAGTTAATAATAAATTTAAAAACAAAGATAGACGAATTAAGCCTGCATCATCATCTTGCTGTTTTTAAATATTTCGAATCTTGTTCAAACTTTATTAATGTTTTTTTCTACCGATTCTTTTAATTAGTTTAAAAAAATATTTTTCAAAATTGTGGGAATAAAGTTTTATTCCTTTAAACATCTTTTACTTGATGTTTTTTAAACGCAATTTAAAAAAAATTTACTGAAATTTATTGTTTTAATTCAGTTAGACGTTAAAAATTCGAAGGTAAGATACTATATAAGTAGCGTTAATATTAATCCCTGAGAAGCGAAAAATTATAAGAAACCGTTCCCTCACAGTTATATTACATGAACTGGTTCTACTGATAAGAATTCTTATCTGATTCTATTGTAACAAAAAGAATAATTAGAAGTAGAAAATTGAATTTCTTGGTTAAGGTAACACTAAAATATGGATCCAAAAGAAGTGTCAAAATACCCGCAGAACGCTGCTCTCTTCAAACGAGGCTTAATTAAGCCTAATCTGACGATCAAAGACCGGATGCAATGTGATTAAGACTGAGCGTAATTCTGTCGAAAAGGAAGCTAGCTGGCTGCTGCGTTTGTTGTTCAGGATTCAGCCGATGAGATCGAATAATAACGCTGGGTTCAATGTGTTCCTTGTGACGGAAACAATGTGATGCAATATCCGAAAAGATTTCTCGCACGCTGCTTATGGAACAATGACTTCTCATTAAAGAAACTGCTGTCCGTCTATTTTTAAAACTTCAAAGTCTTGTTACTTTGTCAGAAGATTTTTATGTTCAAATATTTTATTCAATACAATAAATACAAAATGACAAACAGTCATTCTAAGATTTCTCATAGTAGTTATGTTTTGCAATTCAATAAATTATTCCATTTTATTACTGCTTTCTCGTGTCGATTAAAGAATCGATTGTAAAAAATATTGTGATCGTCAAAAAAATTCGAACTCGAGATAAAAAACAGCGGGAACAGATTTTAATTTCATCGTTCCATCAGAAAGTATTGTTACTTAATGTAATTAAATAAAAAAAAACTTTTTAATTAACTGCAAAAGGCTGGATAAGCAAACTTCATAGGTTAATCTTCGGAATTTTCATGTAATGTATGAGTCGTTTTCTTCGATTAATGTACATTGTGGCTGTTGAGGAAATTTCGTTAACAACGAAACTTGAATTCTGCGAAGTTACATTGCAGTCATTATAAATCAGAGATTTGTTTAATACCTACATAGTGTTTTTAAACGCATAATGAAAAAAAAAAAAAAAACCGTGTTTGAAGAAATTCGTTCGTAAGAGAAAAACAGAACATTCAGATCTTTTCTTATTGTAATATACCATTTTGTAAAGCCCTTGTAAAATTTCAATATTTATGTACAAAGGAAATAAAAGGAATGAACGGAAAGGAAACACGGCATTTATTATTATTCATAAAATCTGCATTATCTTTGAATGTTGTTTTCGGATAAAAGGGAGATTTTAATCGTTAAACTTAAAAACTGTACATAATAAGGGTTTACACTCGGCCAGTTATAAGACGGTCAGTAGGCAGCGCATGCGTGGAAAGGCTGAAAAATGTTATTCGGTCTATGGCAAGTAATTGTCCCGACAAGACCGCCGCTGTATTGTATTTTTTTTTTTTTTAACTGTGCATGTGTTTGAAAAATTTGGTGTGTTTTTTGGGGGGGGGGCGTGAAAAAATTGATTACTTATCATAGGTTAATTCAGACAATTTTTGCTCTTCGTTTTTTCTAATGCGAGGTTGTGTGTGTTCTCATTTTATTTGCTATTTTTTCCCTATAGTTTTTCAAATTTAGGTATGTTGACTTTTATTTTTTTATTTTACCGTGTTTCTTTGTGTAAATATCCATTATTTTAATACGATATGGTGTAAAAAAAATTTATGGGATGCCAGAACGGCAATTTATAGCCAAGAATGAAATGCTTAAATCCATCTTATGAAAGTGTGGCAAACACAAATCAGTCTTTTTCTACGCATGCACTGCTTACTGCCGTCTTATAACTGACCGAGTGTGTTGTTGCTTCTTATGGCACTTGCCATGGACAAACCCACAGTTACGAAGACAGCGATTTAAGCCGATAGGGTGCGTCTCTTGTTTTAGTAGCGCCAACTAGGGCCAAGAGTACGACTTTGCTACTCACTCATCGCTCATTCGCTTGGACAACCCCATGGCACATTCACACATCTCACAGATCGAACAGATGAAGAACAACCATGCCTGAACCGGGACTCGAACCAAGGACGCAAGATCACGGGGAAGACACGCTAGCTACCCCTATGCCAGGACGCTGGCACTGACCAAGTGTAAACCCTTTAAAAATTTACTCTTAAATATGGCACGATAGCGTACACACATAATGCCAACGGAGAAATCTCAAAGAAACTTTTTTGTTACTCTTAAGTAACTGTACATGTGTATTATTCGAGACACACTGGTTGGATAATATTGGGTTGTTCGGAAAGTAATTTCGGTTTTTTTTTTTTTTTTTTTTTTTTTTTTTGTGGAAATGAAAGACAGTTTTCGTATAATAAACAAATACTTTATTAAATTATATAATGGCCATTCTGGTCCAACACCTTTTGCCATCTTTCTGGTAATAGCATCATTCCATGCTCATAAAATTTTTGGTCTTTGCTGCCAAAAAACGGATCGAGGTGGTTTTTGACCTCCTCATTTGAGGTGAAGGTTTTACAGTCCAAAAAATTGAGCGAACCAGTTCTGGCACTGGCGTACTGTCAACACACCTTCTCCATACACATCGGTCCATTTCTTTCTGGCTTGAACAGCATTTTTACCCTTTCTGTAGTAAAACAGTAAGATATGTCGAAAACGCTGCTTATCGCTCGCCCTATTTAAAAGGGCACCAACCAAAAACTACTGCGTAGAATTAATTGGAATTTTTCACACACAAGCCTTGCTATATGAGCTCTCAAAGCATATAAAAATTATACGGCTTAAATGTGAAGTTGGGTGCAAAAAAATACAATTAAGTCCTCTGTCGGGAAAAAACGAAATTACTTTCCGAATAACCCAATAGTAACTATGAAAGAGCCCAATAGTTTGCAATCTTTCACAATTGTTTGGCGACAAATTGCTGCGATATAGTTCATACAAAAGTTCAGAATAAACGAATGTGCGATTTGGTGGTGAACCAAAACTTGACACCGAACTCTAATTGTAGTTAAAGATAATTATCAAATTTCATTGATTTAAGTCATTGCGTTTATGAGATATTGAATTTGCATGCATGCGAAAGTACAGATCAACAGACGATCGATACATTGACGGAATTGGTTCAAAATTTGACTAGAAATTATATTGCAGATGGTAAACCTGTGAACAAAATTTTATCTCCTGATCTCTCTCTCTCTGAGATGTGCAATGAATGAGTTTTCATTTTTAATGAAGCAGCCAGCCAGCCAGGCTTCCTCTGAATGCATTTCGTTCAAAATTTGATAAAAGTCTAGGAATTTGTTCGTAAATCCATGTATCAAATTTCAACCTTCTGGAATGTGCAACTTTTTTGAAGGAGATTTTAATTCATTGAAAATTAAAGTTCAGTATTAGCGTTTTTCCGTTATAACTTTCGAAAATATTATTGTACAAAATTGAATTTTGCAAATTTTTATTTTGTGCAATTTTTTTTAATTGTCTATTTAACGATATCAACTTAATCGAAGATGCGAATGTTTATTAAATATTGACAATTTTTAAAAAAATATTTTCTTTTTCCTGGTTTCCAACAATAGATTACATTGTTGCTGGTCGAAATTCGAATTGTTTTCATTGTTACATCAAATATTTAATGGCGTAATTTCCTTTCATAGTTGAAAACTTAAAAAAAAAGAAAAAAAAAAGACTGTGTAATATTTGTGTAGTTTGCAAGAGAAACCAGTAGGAGTAGTCTCTCCAAAACTGTCTCGCATACCCTCTAATAAAGATATTATCCCAGAGAACGCCTTGCATGACATTGGTGTACAATAGCCACGAAATATTAATGTTTGGTGTGAATATAGCATTTTTACTGAATATATCGTGTCATCCTTGGCGAGTTATTTGGCGATTAATGTCTGGCATGCGGTTAATGTCATCCTTCGAGTTATCACGTTTACCTGCTTCTGAAAGTACCGACCGACAGACGGTCAATCCTTTTTTGGATTTGGCTCAAAATTCGGAAGGTGTTGAGACTATAGATATTAATTCTGTGTACTGAATTTCATATATCTAGCTCTCTTTGTTTTGTATTATCGTATTCAATTATATTCGAACAACCAGACAGACTTCCTCTGATCGGAGTTTGTTCAAGATTTGATAGAAATCTTCAAATTTCATGTAAAGGCCGTATACCGAATTTATTTCATCTGTCTGGCTCAAAGCGTTTTTGAGTTATCTTTATAACATACAGACACACAGACGGACATTTTCTAAAAATGTGTTTTTCGAACTCGGGAAGGTCTAAAATATAGATTCGTTAAAATCTTGAGTTCGAATTTTTTGGCGGTTACTATATTTTCTCTATACTAATGTATGCGAGGAAGTAATAAAAAAGAGAAGTTACAATATCTCAAAATTTAGATGAAGCTGATGTTATAAGACTGCCTCTATAAGAAAGGTTCATGCACGCGGTAACTAGAACTTGGACAATTAAAATAATATAGTGTGGTGAAAGCTTATAAGCCATTTAACAGCTACGCTACGCGAGCAATTGCTTTTGTATTGTGGTCATGTTACTCGGCTGCGAACAAGGTCCCAGATTCTATCCTCGCTCATCACATCTCGCTACAATAGTTTTAATGTCAGACAATTTGGCGGTAGCGCATATATCTAAACGATTTATCTAAAATCAAATATTACCAATATTCCCGACGTACCAGCTGTCGCCTGAGATAACTAGTATTCAATAAATTATTTTAAACCTACATTTCTAAAATTTATATTCCTTAATTTAAGATGCTGACTTGCAAATCTATTATTAATATTTGATGATTCTAAAAATGGCTCGTTATGAAAAAAAGTTTGCCCAACTCCCGATCTTAAAAAAAATAAATATCTGTTAATCTGTCATCTGCAGCGACTGTTAAGTGAAATTTGAATTATTTCTCAAAGTTAATGGAATAAACCAAGTTTCAAAAACCAGACAAATAATTCATTGTAGCCAACTAGAAATAAATAATTAATCAAAACCTTTTTATTTATAAATTTTCATATACATCTAATTATTATTTTAGATTGGCAGCGTTGTAAAACCATGGAGCGTGGGATCGTCCGCTCTATACATGATTGATTAGTTTTTTCCGCTTACTGCATACATCGATTTTCATTCAAAAATAAATGGAGAAACAAAAGGAACGAAAACTGTTTGAGATCGATTTATTTATTCCATACTGGGAGAAAAAAATAATAGGAATTTCAGGTATTTGTTATGGAAGGAATTGTAGTCTTTTAAGGTTAAACATCTTTCTGATAAATAAACCAGCTAAATGAATAATGAGAAGCTCCTCATCTTTAGATAATGGAATGAAATTGTACCGCAGTTATGAGAACAAAATCTGACCGGCGAACGATTTGACCGGCATTCGAGTTATTGGGTTCGAAACCCACTTCTATATAAGTATAAGGGCTATTAATACTGTCTTATCCGGTCAAAATATATAAGTGCATTCAATGGCGGATTTCGCCATTTTGCTTACTTAATTAATGACTTATTTTAAAGCAGTTTTAAGATTCATTTGAAACTGTCCTCGCAATTTTGAATCGTTTTCAAATATGAATGACGACGCTTGAACTGATATCCTATTTCCAAACTTCCACACCACGCTAATGGATGACAGTTGGACCAGATGAATTTAGCACGTACCAGACTTACAGAGCAGTTAGAACTGGAAATTAGAACTGGAAACTTTCATTCTGTAGTCGAGACCTTACCAACAAGTAACTGCGATTGTAGATTGCTTGTACTATGAGGACTATTTTTAATACACTGATATATTTAGTTTTACCTTGCAACAGGTTTTTAATTTAATTAATATCTTAATGCTTTATTTTAGATTAAAATGTTATTTTCATTTATATTTTTATGTATGCATTATGACTTTGTGGCATCCATTTTTACACCATTATATTTAAGCAGATGCTTGGTGTTTATAAATAAATTAATAAATATATTAATGTGATAATACACATATAAATCTGACCAGTTATGATTTACAGAATGTAAATATTAGTATATTGGTCGCCTCTGGCAACTAGCTGGTTGGTTCGCCTAGAATATTGGTTAGGTTTTGTTTCTTATAAATCGTTCAGATATAATTTTATATCTATGAATTTTTCCAAATAGTCTGACATCAAAGCCTTGTAGTTTTAACTGTTTAACTTTAATTCTATTGTTGGAAATTGAGCAAAAAATATTTTTAAAAAATCGTCGAAATTCTGAAATAATTTGTACGAATATTAAATTAGTTCCATTTAAAAGGTAATTGGTAAAAGTGAATTTTAGTGTGCACCCAATTGCGCCAACAATGCCAAATCGCCAATAAAGATGGTGGACAAAATAAACAAATACTTCCGCGGAACAGTTACGGTTACCATTTCTCGCCATCTAATTATGACTTTTTACTGATAAGTATTGTTTTTTTTTTCTTTTTCATAGCCGGTGCCTTCTACAGATGCCGAGGGGCAGAATTTTTTAACTTAAAAAAAACATCCTACGGCTTCGCTAGCAGCGGGAACCTAGTAGCTTCGCTAGCACATTGAACATAAAGACTTGTGTGGATAACAGAAACAGTACATAACCAAGAGAAAAGAAAAAACGGAGAAATAAGCATTCGGAACATTCTCCATACAAAATTTCAAACATACTTTTCCCACCTTCATCAACTCGTAAAAAAATATATTCCACTCACCCTTCATCCATTCTGCCGGTTCGATATCAAACCATTTTCAATACAAAATTTCAAAGAAGCATCCTTTCCTAACTTCATCAACTCGTAATATATATATATATATATATATATATATATATATATATATATATATAATATGCATATTTAATTCACCCTTCATCCATTCTACAGGTTCGAAATACTCCCGACATAACAAATTATGAAGGGAACCAACCATTATGACACCAAAAGAATTACGAGAACTGCGAAGAATTCCATTGCAGCTGTCTTTTAAAGTGAGAATGCAGACGATTTTTTTAAAGCGCATACTGACAATTAAAAATTGCAAAAGAATAAATATTTTCTGTTCGTATTCACATTAAAAAGATGAAAGAAGAAAATAATTTTAATTATAAGCTTAACTTTCTTTATTTAATAAATTTTAATTATAATAAAGAACAAAATTAAAATCTTTAATCGATGTTTTTTTTAATATTTTTAATTTAACATTTTTCATAATGTAATTGTAGTTTATGTGCAACTCAACCATTGCAAAAAGTAGTAAACAAAACAGCAGTACGGTTGCTATAAGAGGCATCCAATGGGTTGCAATATTGGCGACAAACAGCTGGTGCACACTAATCTTCACTTAGGCCGGGTAATTTTTTAAATGTAATTACCTGGCCTAAGTGAAGATTAATGTAAAAACCATATTTTGTACAATAATATTTTCATAAGTTATCGCTGAAAAATGCCAAAATTTCGCCAAATTTTTAATTGAAATTTCAAGAAAATTGCACCGAGGTGCATATTCATGTCTCTCAAAGTATTTGTGAGCCAAGTTTAAGTAGGACAAATTTCTCGATTTTCAGATTATATCAAAACCGTTTCACATAGCTCTATTATACATAAGATGCCAAAACGGCTGCTTTTGCTCGGGTTTATTTGACAATTTTCTGATAATTACGCCAAAATAATGGGTATATATGATGTATTTCAGATTTCTCTAAGATCTTGATACTCCATCTCTACTAATAATAAAGATAAAATACACATATCTTGGCGCTCTACAGACCAAACCGTTTGACATACAGCTATCAAATTTGGCATATATATATATATATCTTGGGAGGTGGGAATGTGCATCTAAAAGAAATTTTAATTAAAATTTTTATTGGAGATTAAACTAAATTTTGGCAGCTTCCTGCGATAACTTCAGAAAATATTGCACAAAAATAAATTTTACACCATTTTAAAATTTTAAAAATTGTCTTTTTAATTATATTGTTTTAATAGTAGTGCGACTGTTTTGGTGGATTTAGTCAAATTATTAAAAATATTTATTTCATTTGTCTCTTGTCCAAAAATAGATTACTTTGTTTCCTTAAAAAACAGAATGTTTTCATTGTTTCATTAATTAACTGATCGCGTGATTTTGTTCCATTGTTGAAAGCTAAGAAAAAGAAAGCCTTAAAAAGAAAGCCGAAGAAAAGCTAGAGAACAAAGAATTTTGTTTAATATCTGTATAGTTTTCGAGACGGATAAATAAGTGAAATTGCAATATCGAGAAATTTATAAGAAAAATGAATTGCACATTTGCATTTTTAATCGCGCCGTCATTTCATGGAACTCTTCTCTATTAGAAGGCTTCATGTCCGCATTGAACAGAACATATATAAGACAATTAAAGTAACACAATCTTGAATGTCCAATAATTTCTAGATATCGCGATTATGAAGTTATATTTAAATGATTTCACTGAAATTGAAGATAATCAATATCTCCAGCGAAACAATTGGTCGCCAAAGGCGATTAGTTATACATAAAATGCAATGATTTCGCCAAGAAGATTGCATTCCTGAGTTTACTTGGCGAATTACGACAAAATTATTTTCAAATTGCAAGATCGAGAAGGTGACATGCTTATGTAGTAATTTTCAGATTACACAAAAGAAGTGAATGTCCATTCGCCAGTTGGCGATGGTTTGTTTTTTTGGCGATTTATCGTGGAAACCGTAAAAATAAGCAAGTAAAAAATAAGCAGCTTTTTGCTAAATGGGGGTGGGGGTGGGGACGCTAAAAATAACGGAATAAGGACAGCTGTTCAATCTGTAGAAACTAAACAACAATTATGAATTATTTTTATTTCATATGAATAGGCCTAGCCGTAATTATATAATTGCTTGAGTATTTAGAAAGAGTTAATTGATCAAGTTTCTGTAAAATTTATGGCAAGTCGATGGTCGTGTAACAATCATTTTTAATTTATTAGGAAGATTACATAGTTTAAAAAAATTGAATCTCGACTTAGCTCTGAAAGAAGTGAATATTTGACATTTTCTTTGTCTATTTCCTGAAATTAAATTTAAAGAATAAATAAAAGACCCATTTACAAATATTTCATCATCTGTCTCGAAAACAGTTTCAGTTATTAAAAGCGATATAAATGTCAGTTGCAGAAGTCAGTTTCATGCGAAACGAAGGAAGCCGTTTATCTGGATGAAAAGATAAATTTATGTGTCAGCTGTAAATGACAAAGCTTCTTTTACATTTGCGTCAGAGCCTATCGCATGTTTTCCAGAATGCCGGCCGCCTTCTTAAAAAAGTCTTATTATAAAACCCTAATTCGTTCTTTAATCCTTTTTTTTATTAGCCATTTCTTTCTTAAAGAATCATTTTTACAAAGAGAACAGTTTTCTTTTTAAAAGAAACGCTCTTTATACGAATCAATCATTATCGTTTGACTTTTAAATTCCTTTGGAAAAATCTGGCAAATGTTATTTATTTATTTATATATTCTGTAAGAGCAAAATAAATTAAAATAAAGCATTTCTGAGTTAGTCTTGGGAAATTATTGATTAAAAATTATTATACAAACTGTAGAATTAGAAGTACATTGTTAGAAGTTATATTATCTCAGTTATTAAGTTTATTGATTGTCTTAGACTTGATAATGTTGTTACATAAATTATAAATATTTCATTTAAAAGTAACTCACGAATAGTTTAATAATTATAAATATTATTTTGTAAATAGTTGTTAATTCAGATTGGTAACAGTGATATGCGATTTAATTTTTTGAGTTTGTTGTTTCAAAAGATCTAGAGTTTAAATAAAGATAATAAAAAATTGCCAAAAATTCCATTTTAATCAATAAATTTAAATAAAAATATGTTGATGTTAATTTGATAATATTATTTATAATGTAGTAAGATATCATTTAATAGCAAGTTTGTCTGCATTCCATTTTTATTCACGCACGAATGCAACGATAATTTAAGCAATAACAGTTTATGAGTTTCTACATTATTAATTATATCTCCAGATTGGAAAAAAACTGTCTCTGTTATTTCGATTTCCATTATTTTTTATATCTATATTTTTTAAAAATAACTTGGGGAGAATTTTGCAAAATTTGTTTTTTTCTCATAATTTTTAAAATCACATCTTAAGCAAAAACTGAAACTATGATGAAAAATAAATAACAAATGAACTTATTTAATCAATGTTTGTATTTTTAAAGTTGCTGTAATTATAAACATTAAAGTATCCTATTTACAGGTAAGAAGAAGAATTTAAAAATTATTCATTTAAAGAATTTATTAATGAAAAAAAATTCTCGTTTTAAATTAATTCTTTAACGAAAACTAATTTTAAGAAACATATTTTCAAAGAATGTATGTAAAAAAAAAAAAAAAAAAAAAAAAAAAAAACTACATGTCAATGTGATTTTTATTTGCATCTCTTCCATATTTAGTTTTGTAGCCCTCTGGCGGTGATAGAGAGAAACAGATAGTCAACCACTTGCCATCAGAAATGTAGCTTCACTAGGATTTGTCTAAATTGTTTAATGTGTTAATTATGCTGTATCTAAGTATTTGTGACTGTAGCTCATTGGATCTTAAATATAATTTTATTTTAGATAGTCTCTCATTTTTAAATCATTCAGTTACAAATTTCTATTAATTACGGTGTTGAATTAATTTTTTTTACTAAATTTTATAATTTATCAGTGAAATTAATTACTTACTATATTTTTTTGCTTGAAAAAAGGTTTTAAATTAGTTAATTTTTAAAATTGTAATTGAAAATTAATTTTTAAAAATTATTTTTCCACATTCATTACATTTATTAAACATATTTACATTCAAAACATTTATTGAAAAATAAAATAAAAAATGTTTATAGTATAAGAATAAATAAGTTTTCTTAACGAATTTCGCTGCAGATTCTGGTGATCGTCTTGAGAATATCAAACTTAAATGGAAAAATTATCGTTTACTTCTTCTGGTGCCAGAAAATATTCGGATTCGGTTAAAAGGAAGTAGAGCTGCCCAGAAAGTCGACACAAATAAATAAATAAAAAAAAAAAAAAGAATGTCACGCTGCATCCTGTCGTATCCTAGCAACGCGGCGCACAGCGATTTAATTTTTACGGTTCTCGCTCGTGATCGGCGTTCACGTGAGGCGGGCGTTTTTCTTTTCAAACGTGCTACGGTGCTTGTCACGCTGGAAAGTAATGATTTTGAAACGAGTTGAGTGCGGGATGAGTTGAAGAACAGGTTCTGTGCAAAATATGAAAGAAATTCTAATCTGCACTATTTGTTTACATCCAGTTTTGTTTGCGTTATCTCTATCTTTATGCGGTGTGGCTCTGTTGATTAATACGCATCTTTTACGTGGGCGGTGAATAGATAAAAGAACGGAAAGTGTCTGACTATTACTAACTTTATTCTATATTTTGCTTCTTGCAGTATTCGTTATTCTTTTCGTTGTTTTTTATATAGTTTTTATTGCATCTTTGTGCAAATTTTCAGTTTTTTTTTTTTTTTTATTGGTTCTTGCTTTTTCTTATAACAATGTATTTATTGAGTGAATCGAATTAATATATTCATGTTGAGAGAACTGTTGACGGGGGCAGGCGCAGAAAACTTGCTCTATGAGAAATTCACCAATGTGTTTCTATTTTCCCGCATAAACTTTGGAGGACATTATTTCGTAAAAACTTATGCCATTATAAAATTAAAATTTATGTGCATTTTTTTTTGTTTCGATTGTTTTTAATTCTGTAGAAAAATTAACGCATATGATTTTGAAATAAGAAAATTTATTCCTGTAATGGACAACGTCAAGACTTGAAACTATTTTGCAACTATATTTTGAACTTTTTCTCTTGTTTCGATATTTATGTCTTGAAAAGGGTTTTGTGAATTATAATATTCTACACAAAACAACTTTTATATTAAAATTATTATTCGTGAAAGGGTTTTAATCTCGAAAAGCGCTGGATATATCAACTTAAAACTTTAAACTACACTAATCTTCATTTTTTTTTAAATTTCTCTCCTTTTTTAAAAAAATTCTCTTTTATTTTAATATTTATATCTTGAAAAGAGTTTTCAAATATTATAATATTTGGAATGAAATGGCTTCTGTGTTGACATTGTTATTCACAAAAGGATTTTAATCTCGAAAAGCGCCGGATATTTATCTGCTGGCAAATAAACCTGGAAAGGAAATTAAAAGCTTTTTTGTAAAAAAAAAGTAATTTATATTTTTACTCTTAGTTTTAGTGTTTTTTTTTTTTTTCCTTAATCCATTAACTATTAATTTTATTTAACGTCGTTAATTTATTCACACACAAGTACATACTTTTGATGATAAGATGTTAAAAAGGAAATATCCTTTCACTGTAAATTTTCTGCCAGTTTTAGAATTTATATTTCCCTTTAGCTCCATTTTGTGCATACGATAAGATTTCGTTATGCAAAATGCTATTTTCTTCAGCTTAAAACATTCTAGCTTTCTCAAAACGCAAGCATGATAGTAAAAACACATCTCGAGATAGAACATGCAGAACCGAATTTCGATTCGTGTGGCCCTTTATTTCACAAAAAAATCGTTTTTTTTTTTTTTTTTTTTTTTTTTTTTGTGTTCCTGGAACGAGGGGAATAATCAACTTAGTAGGAAACCATTTTTAAAAAATCGTCTGACGGAACATTATTCTGCCACATGGTTTCTCGACACCTGCTTCCGTTTCTGGGAGATCACCTGCTTTCCATATCCCCTAATGCGGAAGGCGAGGTTCAATAGGTTTATAGAACTTGTGTTAACAGAGTTACAGCAGGATTTATTTTGGGAAAGAAAAAGTGAATCTCAAATTCTGTTTTAACCCTGCATTTGGATCGCTAGATCGATGTGACTCAATAACGCATGGGGAGCACTCCTGTTTTTCCACGTTCTCACTTCTAGGTTAGAAAGCAAACGAAAAACATATAAGTTTAGTTTAGTTTAGTTATATTAACGTCCCGTTTGAAGCAACACTAGGGCTATTTTGAGACGGACCTCGTAATTTTGAACCGCGGTCAGATGACGAGGACGACACCTGAGCTAGTACCCCCCTCTCCACACCACACCAGCGAGAGGACGTTTGGTCAGGACGGATTTAACGTGCAACTGACCCCCTTACAAATATAAAGGCTATAAGACACTAAGAAACATTATTTTCTAATTATAATGTTGGCGAATTCAATTTAAAACTTTGTTTATAAATACATCAATGCTAGTTTCGCAAAGTTATTTTTTTTGTATACTTATGACGCTTTTTACTTTCTCATACACGAAATATAGAAAAGAATAGTAATCAAAAAATTCGAGCTCTCCCCGTTTAAGACCATCCTCAGTTCGAAAAACACATTTTTGAAAATGTCTGTCTGTCCATCTGTTTGTGACAAATGGATAGACAGACATTTCAGCTAGACAGCTGAAATTTGGTATACGGTCTTTGCGCCATATTTGTAGATTTCGATTAAATTTTGCTCAAAATTCATTCTAAGGAAGTCTGTCTGTCTGGCTGTTCGAATATAAATTAGCGAGATAACTGCCTAAGGAAGAGAGCTAGATGGAAAAAATTGTACACAGATTTACAACTATATATTGTAGACACCTATCAAATTTTGAGCCAGCTCCCACTAGGGGTTGACCAGTTGTCCGTCTGTATTTTCAAGAGCATGTAAACGCGATAACTCAAAAATGCACTGACTTAAATGTATCAAATTTGGCGTGGGATTTCGTGACTACAGTTGTACTTTTGTGTCAAATTTTGGTTTCAATTAGTTGGGTAAAACGCATCTAAAACATAAATTCGATTTTTGGATGCTATTAACTGCATGCCAGGGATTAATCACCAAAAAACTCGCGAAGGATACAATAGAAATGCACAACTTACGTCAAAGGTTGATATTTTGTAACTATTGTTCGTCAACTATTGTAAGCATTCTGTCTTACGCAAGGGCCATAATTTTTTATAAAAAAACACATTAGAACAACTTTATTTCATTAAGTGTCATTTTAGATATATTTATTTAGAAATAATAGCTTTATTAGAGAGAATGCGAGAAAGTTTTGGAGAAACCACTTAGGGAAGGGGGTGGGTGGGTGGGAATTTTTTAAAAAAAAATTTATAATTACATTTTTTTTATCTAATAGAATATTTTCTTTTCAATGATTCATAGTAATTTCGTCTTTTGTACTTAGATATTTTTTTTGAAAAAAAAATTAGAAAATGGCTTGGTAAAGCAAGAAGCGGGAGCATCTTCATATTAGTTAATGAAGTAATAAGTTTAAATTGTTAATAAGAAGTTTCAGTATTTTCGTTGTTAAATCCTTTTTTATTTACAGAGTTTTTATTTACAGAGACTAATGAAAAATAATTACAAGTTGATAATAATTCCGAAATTTTACGCACTCAGAGAAAAGAACTAATGATTTAATTTATACAGTGGAACATCACTTAATAAGCATAATACTTTCCTGAATTTTGCTCGTGTGAAACATTCATTAAGCAAAACAATTTTTTTTTCTATAGGATCAATATAAAATAGGATAATGGATTCCATTGCTAAAAAAATAACTCTAACAAATTTGTGATGATGTAATTTATTACTTATAATACATGCGTTTTTAAAAGAAAATTATTTAAAGACATTTGTTTTTTTCCTTTCCTGTGTTTCAAATTTGCCGAAAATGCGACACAGCATTATCGCCAAATAAATTTGTGGCACTCATGACCATAGCCTTATTAGATGATGCTTCTCAACATTTTTCGTATGCTTTCAGCATCTTCCTCATGTCTCTGGGAGATTGTTGCTCTGTTGAGACTGTTATCTCTAACTCTCCTTATGAAATCCTCCTTATTACTCCTTATGAACCTCCTTCTTGCTGTGAGGTAGAATGCAGTTCTATAAACTTATCAGTAGTCAATTTATGTCTGTCTTCTTCTCTAGAGTATCGATGTCATTTCTATAAACCTCTAACCCCCCATAATCTTGGTCAGAGATAAAATCTCGCCAATTACAAACTCCAAGGGCTCTTTCCTTAGCCTCGTCGATATTGCATTCGACAACGGTTCCTGGCGAAAGCCTTTCCATGCATAAATATGGACTCTATTGATAGTTTCGTTCCATGCTTAAGTTGTGAAAGTTGTCTTTCCAAATTTCTCTGAGAGAGATATTGTTTCAGTTACATCAAAACAGTGCTCAAAAATTACTTTAGTGTAGAACTTTTTAAAATTTGAAATGACCTGCTAGTCTATGGGCTGCATTAAAGAAGTGGTATTGGAAAATAGGAATTGAATCTTAATGAATTTAAATTATTCAAAGAGGACATATTTTAGGCTTGCAGGCTATGCAGAAGGTTTGTCCATTACAAGCAAAGCACGGAGTGATAAATTCATCGCAAGCAAATATATATATTTTTAAAATATTAGAACACTTTATTGATCAAATCTGTAAAAAGATAATGTACCATCCAGGCATGAGTCTGTTCTTCTCGGCTTTATACTTTTTAAAAGTTTGTGGATTCTTCGAATTGTAACCTAAACATCTACTTCGAAAACATGCAGATAAATCTAATCACCAGACGTTGCGACAACATAAATAGGAATTAAGATTGACTAATAAGGACCATCGCCGGCTACAGTACAACCTTTCCCATAGGAGACACGTCCCGTCATCGGTAGGGAGTAGCTAT
Source organism: Argiope aurantia (assembly GCA_026543865.1). Taxonomy (NCBI): domain Eukaryota; kingdom Metazoa; phylum Arthropoda; class Arachnida; order Araneae; family Araneidae; genus Argiope; species Argiope aurantia. The sequence goes on along the minus strand of JAPMOR010055959.1, from coordinate 3,486 downwards.
CCCCATTTCTGTACCCATCATGGTGGCGAGAATCAACTAGTATACCGGAAGCTTCTCATTCCTATGTCTGAGATGCCTCGCGGGGGGGGGGGGGGATTTGTCTAAATTGTAAACGAGCAGCGGTTTTATTTTCAAATCACCAGTTGCATTTACACCAGGATGGCGAAAACCAAGCACTCTACCGGAAGCTTCTCATGTCTACGTCCGAGGTGCCCCCCGCGGGTTGTTGTAAATGAGCAGCTGTTTAATGTTCAAATCGCTACTTGCATTTACACTAAACAACAGCTTAAAACGGTTTTTCATTGTTTTGTGACTCGACAATGCCCCCTTCTCTGTTGCAAAGAATGTTTTCCAAAAGAGAATTGTCTCATCACAGTTAAAAGCTCGCTTAAGCGGATAACTCTCAGAATTCTTGAATACTTTGATGAAGTTCTCGGCTGTCATTTTATCTGAGTTTGTTGCTTCACCAAGCCGGTTCTTTTCTCAAACTTTTCAAGCCCACCGACGGTTTGTCTTAAATTCTTCTTCTCCGTCCGGTGATGATATGATCCTGACATTTTCTTAACGAGAGCGATTAAAATTGATTTCGCTTGACAAATTATGTGTTTTCATTAATAGTGTCGTCACCTTGCATTTGTTTCTCGTTAATCCATGTGATATGTAATCTTTCAACATCGTCGAAAGTTCATGGCCGTTGCGCCCTTTGAAATATCAATCTGCTTAATCTAATCTCTCTTTTTTTTTTTTACTTTCTCGTATACGAAGTTTAAAAGTTTTGTAATCGAAAATAAATTCATACTCAAGATGTTGACAAATTTTTACTTCTTAGACCTCCCTGAGTTCGAAAAAATATTTTTGACATCATGTCGTTCCGTTTGTCTATTACAAAGCAATTATTGAAAGCAGCGACGCGATTAATATTTGTTGTTTCTGTTTCGCTTAATGATAGAGGTACATTGCGTTTAAAAAATAACGCCAAATAATCCGTACTGGCTATTTTATACTTTACTGGAATCAACAAAGTATACGCCAACTTTTGGATGTCCAATGTACTTTATTTCATGACATGTTTCAGAGCATATTAAACGAATTATCTTTCTTGGGAAACTGAAAACGCCAACTTCTGTTTAAAACTATTTCAGACAGGTAGGATTGTATAATTTTCTCTAAGGTGTATTCAGGGATTCAAAATAATAATAATAATAATTCTTATTTTTTGGCCACCTTGTAGAACCATTTCATTTCAGTGACTGCTTTCAATTGAGCTCAAGGTTTCTTTAATACATTGCGTGTAACTTTGAAGCATCAATAAGATTAAGAAAATAGCCATTAGGTAAAGGACATTTCTATACTGCCTAATACTGCACATCGCTTGTAATCATCGAATTTAAACAATACAGAATTTTCCCATTGATGGGACTTGTTTCATCCTGTCCTTATAGCCTATCGTATGAAAAATACATGTTGTGACTATATTAGCTGATAGAGCTTTTATATTATTGCATTCAAAGCTAGCCTCTGAAAACCGAATTACGATTTTTTTTTAATGTCCGAGAATTTAATAATAGTGATGAGAAACTAAAAGGTGGGTATCTATTCTGATTCAAATATCTTTTCCAATTTTCAGGTTGGAGGTCCAAAACCCTCTTCTACACATTTACTCGTAACAACTGAAACTAGTTTTATGATAATATTCTCCTGTTCTTCCCTAAGCAACCCGTTATTTTCTTTTATTTATGTTTTACCCGGAAAGATTAAACCTTTTAAGTGATTAAAAGTAGAAAAACGTGCTGAACTCTTAAAACAATTTTATTTCTTAACTAATTTTATCCCTGATATCATCTGAAAACTTGAAAAAGGAGAAATGCACCTACGGATGAGCTTCATTTTTGGTAAAAAGGGCCTTGATCTCCAATAGGGACATAAAGAAGGGGGGGGGGAAATACTGCACTTGTGGAACCGGGCCCCCAACCTGCCTACAAAGAACGGGAAACGAGAACTGCGCCTTCCGAACAAAGGACAGGTTTCAGCTTCCCGCCTTTCATCTTTCTCCTCCCCATTTTTTTTCGAGAGACGGATCTCTGATTTGTGTTGCATCTGAAACATATGTGATGCTTTTTTTCCCTTCCCCCCCCCCCCCCCATGTAGCATAAACAAGCTTTCACTACAACTTTGCTATTATAATTTTTTGTATTTTCTGCAGGGATGCTGCAGTGCCCGTGATTTCAAAAGAAAATGGTGTAATGAAAAATGCCTTTGTTGAGGGGAACGGATTTTGTTACATTACAGTTCTGGAATTGATGTGATGTTGAATTTTCGTGACGACGAATCAGCGAAAAATTATTTATTCCGATGCATAGATTCATGAAAACATTTTAAATCACAGTAAATCAGCCTTGCATTTTCAATCTTTTATATATATATATATATATATATATATATATATATATATTGTTACGAAATTTTCTTTACCGGGGTTCGTTTGGATAGTGGAAGTTATATGGTGTGGAGAACGCTCAATAATCAGACTACAATGGAAAATAAAACAACGACGTTTATTTACACGAAGACACAAACAGGACAGCACAAAAGCGACAACTATATACAGCACAGAAGACGATTATCTTCACCCGAGACGTGTAGCATACAACAGCAGCATACAACCAGAATCCACTGCAGACAGTAGCGCACAGCTCAGTTCAGCACGAGCTTGACTCAGTCGCTTCCGACTACTCCGTTTTCTACTTCTCCGGCTCTGCCTCGGATTACTGACTTCGTCGACTCGACTCCGCTGCTCTCGAACTCGGACTATTCCGTCGTCTTCCTTCCGACTTCTCCGTCGTCTCTCCTTGGCAGCGGCGTCCACTTCCTTTTATAGGTCTCAGAAGGCGGGACTAGAAGCCTCTCAACCAATCAGGAACGTTCGAGGCGTATCTGGGTTCCTACTGGACGGATCGGGAAAATTCTCGAAGTTTCGGGTATTATCTATTTTGGCGCCAAAGTCGCCAAATGGTCGCCAAGTTTCTCGCCAAGCTCTGGGACCTCCGACGCGCTAGTCCCATTCAGATGACTGTAAAACTTTCTTTCTATTGATGGAACAAACTATGCTGGGAAGCCGAATCGCAGGTTTGTAACAATATATATATATATATATATTCTCATGTACAAACTATGATAAAGTACAGTAAGCAACACAAAAATTCGAACACGAGATTTTGGTCTCCACGTTATAAACCTCCCTGAGTTCGAGAAACACATTTTTGGAAAATGTCCGTCTACTTGTCTCTGACAAAGATAACTAAAAATTGCTTTAATCTCTAGACGAATGAAATATAATATATGGTCTTTATACCAAATTTGTAGATTTTTCTGAAATTTTGAACAAATTCTATTCTTAGGAAATCTGATTGTCCGGCTGTTATAAAACGATGGATAAACTTCAATACTCAGATTTAAAATCTTTATTGTAGACACCTATCACATTTT
>JAPMOR010055953.1:92387-117951 GCA_026543865.1 Argiope aurantia | reverse complement strand
GACACAATGATTATAATTTTAGATGCTTTCATTTATTGATAGAGAATAAACATTTTAAAGAAATTGCTAATGAAAATTTTAACAAATATTTCCATTATATATTAAATCTCTCTTTTGGTAAGTCGGTAATAGCATAACCATAGCATAACCATGGGACATTTATGCTCAGGTAATAGCATAACCATGGGACATTCAATATACTTTTTAAATGCATATATCTTTTCATAAACTCAATTACAAATTAGGAACAAAGTAAATAATTCAAATATATAACTGACGTTTGAATATTATCTCATTTGAATAAGCATCTAAAATTTGCTTCCCAAAGAATTAATCTTTAGTTAGATATATAGAAAATATTCATTCGTATGTAAAAATTATAAATATGGCTTTTTAAATATTTATAAGGTTAATCGCATTGAAAACGGTGAATGCCTTTGATTTATTTTGTCAATTATAACGTCAAAAATAAACAGGAAACCATTCATAATCCATATATTTGGCATATGCAAAATAGTTTATCATTTGTCATATTACTATGTTAGGCATTATAAAATATTTTTGAGAAGAGTTTATATAATAGGCATGAATAAAGGATTTAAAAAATAAATAATATTGTTTCTGAATTTCATATATCATTCGAAGCAATAATTCTTCCGAAATAAAATAACAAATTACTCATTTCTTAAAATCTTGTAAGTAAAAAAAAAAAAAAAGAAAAAAAAAAAAAAAAAAAACTTTAAAAAAAAATTTAAAATAAAAAAAAAAAAAAAGACAAATAAGGTCTTGCATATCATCGGAGAATTAAAATACGGTTCCGTGATGGTAAGGTCTCGGCTTCGGAACTGGAGGGTTTCAGTTTCGTGACCCGATTCTGCTGAAGAACAGTCGTGTAAGCGGGTTTGGTGAGCGTTAAATCTGTCGGAGTGAAATGTTTCCCGCTGATGTGGTGTGGAAGCTTCGAGAGAGCGGTGCTAGCTCAAGTGTCTTTCTCGCCATCTGACCACTGTTCAAAATTACAAGTCCCGTCTCAAAACATCCCTAGTGTTGCTTTAAAACGGGACGTTAATATAACTAAACATAAGAGATAGATAAACTAGTTAATATTATGGGAAGCACTTCAAGATATTTTGTTATCGTGATAGAGTAAGTGAAAAAAAATAATAACCGAGGGCTTAGATTTAAATACACAAGAAAATATTAATTTAAGATTTGTTTTGCACTCACGGGGATTTCTACACTTTTAAACATATCATGCATTCATGTGATAATAATATAAATTTAATTAGTATTTATGTATTTATTCAGCATGCTTTAATTCCCATAATCAGTACCGTAAGTACGTCAACAACAGTTCTAGTTTGCTCCCCGCGTTATGGTGCGAGTTCTACATACTAATAACATTCTCCCTCTCCCAGCCATCAATACAGCTTAAGCAACATTACACTTCAATACAAAGCCCCATTCCATTAGCTCTTAAAGAGGATAAAGGAATGGGAGAGGGTAGAAAGTAAGACAAGCCCAACCAATCGTGATTGATTAGGCAACTCTAATAGTTCGCAACATTTCCTACAAGGGCGATATCGAAAGCTAAATTTTTTTTCTTCTTTTGTCGAACACTCATATCGCACCATCAATGGTGGAAAATAAGTTAGAAGAAAAGAAGGCTATAAACCCCCCATTCCATGCATCGTTCTGCTAATGACCTACCAGAACCAGGGTATTCGATTTCGACTTGCTGCAACCGACTTTCCCACCAATACTGAAAGAAAAACTATATTCCTATCAGCCATGTGCAGTCTTGTTCATTTTAGTTATTTCTTCGGAACCACACGCCATTCATGTTTTAGCTTCTACCAACTATTCATTCTTTCTTTTTATTTATGCGTGTGGTGGAGATATGAAATCTAAAGCAATGAGTAAATATGATTCGACGGTTTGTTGAAAGAAATTTTAAGAAGTGGTGGCAGAACATACTTAGCTTCTCTTTTTAAAACTCAGAATTAATAAAGTGTTAAGGATAGTTAATGTTAGCAGTGGTTTGTTTAATTAGGAAGATTTCAAAAAGTAAATACGGATGGAAAGAGTTTTTTTCTTTTATTTTTACAAAACGAAAATATTTATGTTGCTTTTTCGCTGAGCAGAGGCGTTGAGTAAACATGAGAAATACCGCCATCATGCTGTGAGTCGACACATTTCTCTTTTACGTGAGATTGTTAGATACCGAAGAAATTTGTTGATTGACAACATTGCGTTATTAATATCGTGTGTTTATTGAGTAGAAAATAAATCTTGACACACAATGCTTACGTTTATTTCGGTATTTAAAAGTTTAGATGGCATATGCATTACAAGGTCATTGCATGAAGGATAGCAGTCAAAACATTCAGCTAAATGTTTTGACTGCTTGAATAATTATCAATAAACACTCTAAGTGGCTCTTTAGTTTGAAAAATCTAGATTTGGATCTAATAATCGTGATTCGGTAATTTAATAAATCTCTATGTTTGGACTGAAAATCTTAATCTTTCTATTGTATTAGGATCTCATTAAAAACAAGATGCAGAAAATGGGATTGAGTTTTTTCTTAAAGCTTTATTTCATTGAATTTTAATGAAAACTGAAATTTCAATTTCATGGAAATGCTGATATAATCCTTAGAATTCACAAAAGATTCTTTTTTCAGTTTTGTTATATTTTTCACAAAAAATTAGTTGGGAATATAAACATAACTTTTATTTGCTTTGATTGAAAATTTTATGTATTTAACACGATTACAGCTCATCATTATGAGTTACAGATAAATAGTTATTATTATGACAATTATGAATTATTTTCAAATTTCAGTTTAATAATAAATTGTGATCAAACCATTTAATGAATAAAGATAGAGAACGAAATAAAAAAAATATATTCTTTATAAGAGTAAATTATTTTTGAAGATCAAATTGTAGCGAAAGTTGCTTACAATTCCATGATCAATATATGTGTATTTAATATATTGTTAAAATAGGCAAGAAGATAATTGGGAAGTAACTTGTTACCTCAAAGTTGTAACAAATTAAAGGAACTGAATTTTTTAATGCAGAACATAAATAAAAATAATCGAAATACATTATTTCCTTCCATTTTTAGTTCAAATTAAAATAATTTGAGGGGGACTTTCGATTAAACAGTTGTCATGAATACTGGCTCCAGTAGGGGGGAAGGACTCTTTAAAATCCATTAAAAATGTTATTATTCTAGCTATTAAATTTAAAAAATCAGTAAAAATTGCAAATCCTTAAAGATATAAAATATAAGAATAATATTAGCTCCTTGGCAAATACAAATAGTCAAGTTGCTATTCTTTTTATTTCGGTCACTTAGTTGTTACAGTACTTATAAACAATAATATGTATTAATATATGTACCGGACCTTTATGAGTTATACTAGTAAATTGGTAGAAAGCTATTCATTTTTATGAACTCATTAAAATAAAAGAACAATTCAAAATCATTAAATGTTGGTTAAGTTAAGTATGTTGGCAGTTATTAATTAAACCAGCCAGTTTATTAAAAGATTGATCCCATAATGTGCTTCTATATGACTAAAAAAATTCTTGAATCTGCCTTTGAATGCAAAATAAATAAAATATGTTTCAAAAATCCATTATTAGAAACTTGTTGCGTGACATCTTAAATCTGATATCGATAATTAGAAAAAGTAATTTCATAATTTACATTCTTTCTAACAGCGAAGTTTATTGCATGTATAAAGTGCTTTCAAAAGTAACATTGCCACGTAAAACTTCCAATTATTAAAAGAACGCTTCAAAGATATCCTGTTAGCAGTGTTTATCCATTCAAAGCATATCACTTGAGCTGAATTTATTTAACAATATGAACGGATTAACATGCACAGAGTAATGTCACGTTTGTTGGTTTTTCTGTATCTGCGCGCTTCCTGTTATGTCAAATAATTTCTACAGCATATTAACAATTTCCGTGCTATGGTAGTTTCCATGGTTAAAAGTTGGGTTTCATTTCTGCATTCTTTCCTTCGGTATTTATTATTTTCCCCTCAATTCGAGCGGCGGTGTTTTCACTTCCTCATTTAGTGGATATTCGTCCCCTTGTCACGATTTTTACTCTTATCAGAACATTGTTACTAAGTTAGAACAGCTATTGTTTTCTCTTTTGAAACTCAATGGATATTCGAATGTTTCCAAACATTTTTTTTTATCTTTTAACTTTTTATGCAGTTCTTGAGTTTCTGTTTCATTTCAAGATTCTACTGTAAAAGCAATAAAAGAACTTTGCTCATTTTGTCCCTGTTCCAAAAAACTGTTTATCAGTGATACTGGATACTTTTACAAATATTCCTTATTTTTTTATGATTAATATTGTTTTCTTTTTTTAAATATATTTGTATGTACTTCCTTTAAAAAATGTTTCATTTCTTTTAGAGATGATATAATCAAAATTCCTTTTCCTACATGTTATATGAATTCAATTCATTTTAATTTAATTGCATAGTAGGTTTAAAAATACATTTAGCTTTTAACGAGAACTATTAGGAAACAACTTATACAAAACAAATCTTGCAGTTTTTTTGTACGAACAGAAAGGGATTTGCAGCTAAAATGTAGATTTTTCTCCTTGTCTCAAATCTACCAACAAATCTGCAAAATCAAACTTATTGGGGATGGTTGATGACTTGCGTTGTATTCATTTCGTTACGATTGTAAGTGCTAATATTTGCAATAAAAATCATTTCCCCATACGACTCGGGAACTATTCGGCTCCCAAATATGTATGAGCCTTAATATAATTTACTATTTCTAATAAATGAAGAACTGGACATTTTATAGGAAATTACAATGTGTTTTAATAGATAAAAATGTTAGTAAATTTTCTATATATTCACAACAATTTGATAAACTATTAATAGTTATAAAAGTGAAAATAATTGAAATATATTTATGAAATAGGTTTCTTGAAAAAAGAGGCAAACATGATTTTTCTGAAAGTAATATTTTTCTTCTTCATGATAGAGAAATTATTTTAATTTTTAAAATGCGTTTATAACATTTTTGTTAGAGCCATGACCAGACCATAGAAGCTAGGAAGGAAGAGGATGCATGAAAGGAAATCGAGCCTTTGCTGCTTTAGAGTACAATTTTACAAAGAAAGTACTTTTGATTTCAGCACATGGAATTTCAGATCAGAAAATAAGAGTTCGCATAATTTAAAATTAAAATGAAGCTTGAGTTCAAGAGATGAGGAAATAGTTATTTTCACAATGCGAATAAATTGGAAATATTAGACCTAAAAATTTTTAATCAATTTTAATTGAAGTTTCTTTGAAAATTATTGAAACAGTTTTTTCCTAGAGAAGCAATCAGCCGAAAAATGTGGGCCAGATAATTCACATTTAATGAATTTTTATCGTGTTCTTCTTGCACATTTTAAAAAATTACTGCAAAAATCTGAGAGCTTAACAATAAGAATAAAAATATAAATAGCATAAATGTTTATTTTTTAATTCATAATTTAACGCCAGTTCTTCTATTTAACATTGCCCATGGCATAATGCTGTAAGAGCATAGTGCAATTTTTTATCTTGGTTTTACAAATTTTTTGTTCTGTTGTAGTTGATGGATCCGTTTTGTTGGCCAAAGTAACCCTAAAAATTTAAGCTGCATTTGATACATCACATAAATATCTTAGTTTCTTTTCATGCTTGCCTTCCTTTACGGATTTCAAGGGGATATTGTGCATTTTGCGTGTCGCCTCGAAAAAGACCAGGAAAGCTCTCAACAGCCAGTCTGAACACAACCAGCGATACATTGCTAAAACTAATATCGATAAATGAATTTTTGTTTAAATACAATTAAAATGTAATCTGAAGTTTCTTAAACTTTTTTATTCCCTTCCTGAATTTATGTATTGAGCATAAGTAATTTTGCTTGTTCTGAAAATGAGCTATTAATAGAATATTACCAATACATTTTAAAGTTTAATGTTATAAAAATATATTTTAATACCTTTTATCTTTAATATGTTTAATAAAATATTTGAAAAGATAAAAATGCAATTTGTTTTAAATTAGCATAAAAGAATCTCAAATTTATGTCGTACATTAATCGTTCAAAATATGCTTAAAAGCATATACCCTAATCATTGACTTAAAAAAATAATTAAAATCATCTTTATTTCCATTAAATAATGAATCGTGGGTAATTTAAATCTTAAAAAAAATATTTAATAATTGTTTGATTTAGAACTAAAAGCATTTTTAATGCAACAGTGCAATCTTGCTTCATTCAATTAATTATGATAAAATGTCCAAAATTATCAGTACTTATAACATCAAAAACAGATAACCTATATGGATTCTAAAAAAATTTAGTAATTATATCAATGATCAAAAACTATACAAATATGAAAAAAATTAAGATAAATTGCGTCAAATGCGTATGAAGAAATCGAAATCTTACAATTATGTATAAAAAAGTTTGAAAAACCATAATATTCATAAAAGATTGAACTAGGTATGCATGAAGTAACTTTAAATATAATGAAAAACTTAATGGAGCGTCAATAAATTGTTATTTGTATGTTATAAAAATATACTTTTCGTTTAAATTTAAAAAAAATGGTGAAGAGGCGAGTATAATATTTTTATTGTTTATAAATAATTTATTGTTATTTATGTGATGGCGGTGCTTAAGGACTTTTTTTTATCCTTAACAGTTTTCTTATTTTTATTTCATAAAATGTTGCATATTTAATCAATAAGTCTCTCATGTAAAAAAATGGATAAAATTTATTTGAAATGCTTCTCTATTTATGTTTTAAATTTCAGACACAGAAGAAAACGTTTGTATAGAATAATTCGAAAATTTTATTACATCATATTTATTCACCTCATATAAAATATCTTTGTAATGTTTATAATAATCATAAAAATTGTTTTTTCTAATTGAAAATTGTAACTATGAGGTGTAATTTTCAATAGCACATAAGAACCCACACCTCTGTGTGTGTGGACTCTTATTGGTATTGAAAACACACACACACAAACACACATACACACACACACACACACACATATATATATACATACATACATCTTCTCCTTCATTGTTTATATATCTGTATGCCTGATCTCTGTAATTCATTGAATCTATTTATAATTTTCAAGATCTCCCAATTTAACTTTATAAAACTGTAATGCACATAGAAATTCACAGATTTTTTTTGTAAAATAAACTTTTAAAGTGAAACCTAGTTTCTTCTCAAAATTTTAAATTCTAAATTGCCCATTGGTGACAAATAGTTCAACCACCAATAAATAGTAATAATTATCTTGATAAATTATATTTTATCGCAATAATAAATAAAAATTATTTTAAATTACATTTCCATGCGCGTTTAAATTCATAACAATTAATAATTTTATTTTATTTTATTTTTATTAAAAAAATTCATAAATATTTTTATTTAAGAATCCTTTTAATTTTAAATTAATCATAGAAAATATTCAAAATTCATTTTTTTTATTCTTTTTGCAAAAATATGTATTACATATCCTTGGAAGATATTTTTTCAAAGGAAGTAAATTAAGGAGCTTTGAAATAATGATTAGGCCTTTCCGAATATTTTTGTAACAATCTATATCTATATCTATACTTATAATAAAGTGTGTGTATACTCAATGTGTGTGTGTGTTGGCGCTCTACAGTCCAGACCATTCATCCTACATCTGCTACATTTGGCACGTGTATACCTTGAAGACCAAGAATGTGCACCTGGGGATTATTTTTTCGAATTTTTAAATTAGAATTTTATTTATTTAAAAATTAAGCGAAATGTTGACGTGTTTCTGATATAATTTCCGAAAATATTACCGCACAAAAAGGATTTTTACATGAAGTTAAAGATCGAAAATTTATCTTTTAAATAATACCAACCTTAAAATTAAATTTCTATTTTTAATGAATTTTAAATAAATATTTTAACTCTATTTTTCAACAATATTTTTCGTAATAAAAAAAAATTAAGCTGCAAGAACACGTTTCGCTTTCATGGGGGAAAATTAGCTTTTTTCAAAGTGTTGCCATCACATTGATTAAAGCTCCAATTAAAAATTAATTAAATCTTTTTGTAAATGAATTCTGCAAAAATATAATTTTCAGCACGTGTATGTAGAAAATAAAACAAATATGAAATATTATTTTTTCTAAAAAATAAATTTAAGAAAAATTATTTTATGATCTTTTACACTATATATATTATTAATCCAATAAATCAGTTTCATTTTAAGGCAAGTTTTGTTTAATATAAACAGGATATCCATTCAAATCAGGGTCATATAGCTAATTTGTAAACCTTTAGTAATAGACACAGATCTGATAAAATTGTCTAAATGAAAAATGATTATATATTATGTAACTTGATTCAATAAATGCTGTAATAAATAACGAATTTTTGATTTTACATAAAGCTTCTACTGTGGAAATCACGTTTAACAAAATGTTCTTGAAACACTAATATTTTAAATAAAAAGAGTTAATTTCCAATCAACTAAATCAATCCATTAAATTGACTGATTTATGAAAATCTGAATATCACTATTCAATAAAAAAAGATAATTTTAGATTTTCCATCGATCGTTTCTAAAAAAATACGCAAATCAGCGCGCAAGTTTCTCAAGATTAATTGGCCTAAAATTATGAAAATGTTGAGTTTTCTAAATTTTTAACATTCACAGTTTCATAAATCAGTCTTAGTTGATCGTGGAAAATAGAAACATTCATTCATTTATTTAAAATTTGGTGTGTCCAGAATATTTCTCAGAATATTATACGTTACTGCATTAAATTTAGACTTCAAAATTTTTGAAATATATTTATAGGTCGGAACAAAATATTATTATTGATTTCATTTCAATCCTTTTGAAAGCAAAACTAAAAACTGAATTTTATGCAGAATCTGAGAAATTTCTGTTGAATTATTCTTTAAGATATTACATAAATTATGAAAAATATTTTGTAGTTCACATTAGACTTAAATACCGAGCGATTCTGTTTGTAGACTCATATTCAATAATAATAATAATAAATAAATAAATTACGATAAAAAGGATAAATAAAATAAAACGCTCGATTTCATTAAAAAATATCTTTACATTAATTGCAATTTCAGCATTTCCACTTTAAATTAAAGTAGAAGTTTTACCGGAAATGAAAACAAATTAGGAAAATATATATAGTAAATTGAACGAAACGATCTAAACAACAGTATAAGTTTGGTATGATTATCAAAATTTGAAGATTAAAAATGTTTTGTTTGAGAAGATATTAAGAGACAAGTTATTTGAAATATTTAATTGAAAATTGTAGCGAGCGGTAATACTGGCGAAACGGCTGGTCGCCAAAGGCGGATAGTTTATAATAAAGAGAAAAAAAAAAGGAAAAGAAAATGTATCATATACTGAACAATGCTAGACTCCATTTCCTAACTTGATGAAAGAAATACTAATAAATTGGCAATATCGCCAAAATTTTCTGTGGGGAGGCCAAGACGTCACAAATAAACCTTAAGAAACTAAAATACAAAAATAGGAAACTTCGAATAATAACGGAAAGAAATTCACTCTCTAAACTATGCAATAGCGGCTCCTGCTGGTAAACCAATTTAGCATCTCCCGTGTGATCCATAAAATTGTCTCACAAAATACTCGAAAAGCGTTGATGACTTTCAAGAAGCTTCAGATTATTCAATTCAAAAGATATTTTCCACCCTTTTACTGAAAGCTCATTTATCCCTAGAGTATGGCAGTGTCTCCTTGATTGTTGCCCAAAATGGCGCTGTCAGCAAAACTCTCCGATAAGTAAAAAAAAAAAAAAAAAAAAAAAAAAAGATAAACCCTATTGACGCCAAGCGGTACTCGTTCGTTTACTTAGTCCCATATATATTGACGTCCCATGACTAAATTCAGACCGAATGAATCACAACTGGTACTTGAAATACACTTACTACATGCAAAAGAAAGAAGTTTTCAAAATATGTTTACTTATTTTGTCCATGAAATATTTTTCGCGAATGATTCTCTTTGTTTCTATCTCGAATCTGTATTCATAAATCATTACATTAAGTTTGTCGTTGGATCTAAAGAGAAAAATAATAAAAAAGAATCCTTAAAAGTGAAACAGTAAGAGCTTTTGGAATTTAAACATTTTAAACGGAAAAATCGGTATTGCACTTTCAATTCTAATATAGATACATCATGTTTATATGTATATTTCATTAATTCCGTAATTTCCTAATTTATTTATATTTTTAATACTATAATTTATAGAAAGATTCTTTAGAGTTTAGAGATTTGATAAAATGCTTTAAAAAATCACTGTGCTTATTCAATTTAAAAACTAAATTTTCAGGTATTAAAGATAGCGTTTAAATAGTTGAAGAATTAATCTAGATTTTAAATTACTTAACATTGGCTCACGAATTGCATAAACATTTCCAAATAGCCATTTCGATGTCAACCAATTTTAAAATGGCTTTCAACAGATTAAAAATTAAAATCTAGTTAAAAAGCAAATATTAATGGCAGTGAATTGGATATATCATTAGAATGATACAAATCGATGCAATAATTATTTTATTGCTCATAAAGCCAAGAAAAATATCGCCTTATTTTTAAACTGAAAAAAGAGTTATTTTCAAATATATGATACAGATTCTTCGTAACAAAATTACAAAAATATTTTTATTAAGAGCACTTTTTTTATACATTTCTTCTGATAAATCCGTTATGTTTTAACTGAAAACTTTCAGCAAAATCATATTTTTCAGAAGTGTTTTTTTTGCACTCTGAAAGAGTTTTTTTTAATCAAATGATTAAAAACTATAGATCTTTGCCGATAAACGAATATATATTTTAACAGCTACGTGAATATCATTTAATTAAACAAGAAAATATTCTTAGGCATCAAAAATAAATTTCCTATAATTGAAAATATTGAGGCATTTTCTACAAAGTCACGTTTTAAGAAATACTTTTTGATGGCTTTGAACTGAAGATTTCTTTTAGAATTTTTTTGTTCCAAGTTTCATTTACTGAAGACAAATATTTATCTTAATATCATCAGATATGAAACTTAATCCTTAGGAATATTTGCATCTACGAAGATGAAAATTTTCTTCAAATATAAATGAAAAAGGATGCAAATAATGGAGCTACTTTTTTAATTACTTTCATCCTTATTCGCCTATGCTAATATCGTTTGAAACATTCTAATTTAAAAACTTTGAGAAGTTGAATATTTCTAACTGCTTCCTGATTTAAGAAAGATAGATTTTTGATTTTTTTTATTCTTCTTGGAAATTCGTATATTAAATGCATTATTAATAAAGGTGCTTAATTCCCATGAAGTCCTGCATTCTAATCATAGAATAAAATGTAAGATTATTGAACTATTATTATTATTGTTATCGATTATCAAAAATGTGTCTTTAGACTTGTTTTTTTGTTAACTAGCTAAATTTAAAAATAAATTACGATAATATAGCTTTTCACTTCCTTTCGATCTTAACATGAGTTCTTTTAAATACACTTTCGAACATGCTTGAAGCTGCTACTAATTGATTCAAGAAAAAAAATATTTATTTCAATTAAAATGTCTATCTGCAGTCAATCTCTATCAATTTGTAATTCTATAAAAACCAACTGGAGAATTTTCACCGTAGTACGTTTTTATAAAAAAAATGTTTGTCGTTTAATTTCAGAGAGGATTTTTGTACATTTTGGTGCAATATCTTTCAATATTTAAAGACTTGCGAAAGAATCTCATACTGATTTCCCACACGCTAAAAAGCATGTCTAGATTTTGAATTATTGCTTGTGCATGCACACAAGCAGTTATGCTGACAGAGAGTAGTTAACTAACCTTGAATTGAACATTTTGTACATACACAAGCATTTATATCAGCAGACAGCATTCTGATGGTGGGTTTGGTTCAAAATCTGATATATTCTAAAAATATAATAATAAACATTACATGCGAAATTTTACTTTTTGGGCATTTGTTGTCTTTGTTTAGTCGCCATTTTCATATGCACACGAGCAGTGAGGGAAAAAAATGAACTTTCCTCTAGCGAAGTTCGTTCCAAATTTCAGAGAAACCTACGTTTTTGTTCTGAAGACCATACACCGAATAGCATAGATATTGCTGGTTACATTTTTGAACTACAATGCTCAGAAACATTCAGAGAAAGACAATTTCAAAACTGCCATTTTAATAACATCCTGACTGAGGAGATTCATCAAAATATAGAGGTGGAATATTTTGCTGGTTGGCATTTTTTTTCTTTTTATAATTCTTAGGGGGGAAAGAAAAAAAATCTAATATAGAATTAAATTAAAAAATGCTGATTAATTTTAAATAACTTTTTCTACACATTGTTTCTATACTATTTATGTAAGTTAGGGCAGAAGTTACAACTAAAACTTTTAATTGATTATTTTTAAAATGGTTACAGTTTCTTTTTCAATAATGAAACCATGACTCATCCATATAGCTGATCGCATTTTTTAATTATCGTGCTTTTGAATTATCAGTGAAACACAATTACAAAATTGGTGATTCCATAATATCAAAAATGAGGAGATTCATCAAAATATGGAGATGAAATATTTTGCTGGTTGACATTTTTTCTTCTTTTTATAATTCTTAGGAGGGGGGGGGGGAGAAAAAGAAAAAAAATATTTTATAAAAAAATGAAAACAAATCCTGATTAATTTCAACTAACTTTTTCTACGCATTGTTTCCATCCCACTTATGTAATTTATTAAAGGAATTTATTATTTTTAAAATGGTTTCAATTTCTTTCTCAATAACGAACTTCTCCTTTATCAAATTATCTGGTAGCATTTTTGAATTACGTGCTTACAACCTTTCACAGAAACACAATTCCAAAATTGTTTCTATATTATCGAAAATAAGGAGATTCATCAAAATATGGAGGTAGAATATTTAACTGTTTGGCATTTATTTTTCTTTTTATAATCCTTAGAAAAAAAAGAAAAAGAAAAAGAAAAATTTAATATAGAATTAAATAAAAGCAAATGCTGACTAATTTCATTAACTTTTTCTACATATTGTTTCCATAGAATTTATATAAGTTGCAAAGGAATTTACAACTAAAGCTTTTAATTGATAATATTTTAAAATGGTTCAATTTCTTTTTCAATAACTTTACTATGCTTCTTTCTATTTTTTAAACTTCTTTATTTCTTTCGGCAATTGATAAGTAGGGAAAGAAGTTACAACAAAAACTTTTAATTGTAAATATTTTAAAATGGTTTCAATTTCTTTCTAAAGAACGATATTGTGCTTCTTTCTATTTTTTTTTTCAACTTCTTTATTTCTTTCGGCAAGAAGCCTTCGACACCACCTGGTAAAAATAAACGAGAGTGAAAGCTCTAATTAATCATGTACCAGCAAGCGAGAAAATGAAAAAGCTGATATATTTGCCATCTTGCCAAAGTTTCTAAGCCGTGTGAGTGCGAATGACACTGTAATTGAATCAGACTAACCCTTCTGTGACATACTTCAGATGTTTAGTTAAAGTTTTCATTTTAACAAAATACTCTCTATTTAAGATGACACGAAAGAGATCTGATTAAGTAGAAATGACTTATCATTTTGGTAAGGACATACCCCATGTTAAAAATTTCACTCAACTTAGTTTTTAAACTATTTTTTTTAGTTACAGTGCCGACTTAAGACTAATTATTTTCTATAATAACACGACCTCTTTTCTAAAAAAGAAAAAAAGAATCTGGTGGTGGGATGACCTATAACATATTATTAACCATAATATTTTGAAAGCAAGCGCCGCGACAGTTTTTTTCCATCTGAGATAAACATCTGGTTTGTTTCATTGCAATCTTCCCAAGTAATTTTATGTTAGAGTCTTTTAATCTTTTATTGAGTTAAATTCATTTTATATAAACATTACTGGTTCGTGATTTCAATGGATATAGAATTTTGTTTCATTTGAATATATTTGGAATCTTAAAAATGGAATATGAATATTATTTCCCATCCTATAATTGTATTCATTATTTTTAAAAATGCTTTCTTTTTATTTAAATTTAATTTTTTTTTATTTCAATAATAATTTCAATTACTTTTAATTTTTGATTTTCTATAAACTTAGAATTGGTATTTCAAACAGTGTGAATAGTAATAATCTCAGTAAGTGTAGTAGGAATTTTAAACAATTTAATTTGATTTAAATAAGTTTTTGAAAAGGGTCAAAATATTTTTAGACATATAGCTAGAATTTTTACTGATTGAATTATATGACTTTTCAGACAAAATACCTTATGCAATTTCATTCATATAGTATTAAGAATAAAAAACATTTTGTAAGAAAAATAAAATTGTGATTATACCAGCAGAGTTAGAATCATTTTTTCTTTTATTTTTATTCAGGAGCTGAATTCATAAAAAAAATTAAAACTAAGAGGAAATTTGATTAAATCAAGATCTATTTATCCACATCAAGACCATACTTTGTTTATGATTAGTTTCAATTACATTATTTGCTATTTAGACCAGATAAAACCAATACTTTCTTTAAAATAGAAAAATTTAAAATTTATATATTTTTTCGGAATTATATAATTCACAACTGCATAAAACAAGTGCTGAAATTTTATTTCACATCACATTCAGGGAAACTTGAAAATGTGAATAATTCAGTTTGAAAAGATATCTTGTTCACTAATCCCATTCAAAATTACATATATGTTAAAGTTTTATAGACATGATTTAATGAACTCGAATTTCTTATCAAATAAAATTGAAATAAAAATAAAATAACCAAAAAGAAAATCTCATTAACGTAGCTTTAAATACATGCCCTACAGCCAGATACATTCATCATTTATTAAACTAATCTTGAATAAAAATTAAATTTCATTTTGTAATTTGTAATTATTAAAAGTGAATACTGTACTTACTTCTCAATGAAATAGTTAAATAGGAGTGCCATTAAAATTTGTAGTAAATATTTTAAATATATCCCATTCGATAAATAATATAAAGCAAAATCAATGGCATAATGACTTAAAATATTTAGATACTATTCGTGACTGTTAGTATTAAATCCATTCATTAATAAGTCAGATTTAATGGATTTGCATTAAATGTAAATTATTAGAAATATGATTTATCATTCATCTTTGCAAATATGCACTGAAGTTTCCTATTAAATTATTAATGCAAAAAAAATATTGAGTTATTGATAGATTGTAATATGCAGAAGAAATAAATTTCTATTAGCTCATAAAAAAAAAAATTTCGGATTTATTTTTACATATTTCTTTGCTGAAGCTACTTCATTTTTCCCATTTCTAAAGTTGATTATACATATAAAACTTTCTTCTGGTAACTGTTTTAAACTTCAAAAAAAATTTCTATTTTAAACTTGTGGAGAATGAAGAGATTGAATGAATACTTGGTAATTATATAATAATACCTTAACAAAAGTATCCGATAATGATCTTGAATTATATTTTATAAAATGCACCTGTGCTATTTTAAGTATTTTAATTATGTCCAGTAATGCATTATTGTTTTTTTTATCTAACATACAGTTTTTTTATAAAAGAGAAATTAGTTTTATAGAGCAATTTTGATTATGAAAACCAGAACTTCGAGTCATGAGTGATCTAAATTTGTAGCCCCAAATTAATCTTAGCAGAAAAGCATAACGTTCTTTGGAATATCTTATCTTTTTTTAGTTATACACTAAAGCTCATACATAAAAAAAAGTTGAAAAAGCGAAAAAAGTGTGATGCTCGATTTATGAGAGAAAAGCTCAGAAAATAGCACAGTTTGTGACTCTATTTTTGTACGTTATTTTTTGGTCATACTCGATGCCAAATCATTTAAACATTTTTGATTTACAGTCCTTTATTTTCCTTCTAGTTCAGTTCTATTTAAATGTATGCATATGTAATTCATGTATTAATTCATCAATTTAAAAAAATAACCGCTAAATTTCTAATGATTAATAGGAGAAAATCATTTGAAGTATTAATTTTTTACAACATTTAATGTGGTTATGTAATTATTAAATTTCATAATTTCTTATAATTACCCTAAAAATCTAAAAAGGATAATTTTAAATTTAATTATACATTTTCATTACGATATTTTCTTTCCCCATTAAAAGCTAAATAAATTCGTATTCTATTTTCTGAAATTCTCCTTCAGAGGAGCATAATTTCTTCTTAATCTGTAATCGATGAGTATAATAGATTTTAGATATATTTTTACTCTAATTAGTTCATTGTGCAATTTTCTGATAACTTGTTTGGCTTGATTACGGTTTGTATAAAAGTCGATATCCATGGATACTGGATTTGGGTAATTACATAACACATAAATGTATTTAAATATATATGATTTCGAACGTTTATGAAATCAACAAAAATTATTATACATACAATTTCTATCAAATACTTTCTTTTCAAATTTAAACTCTATGATCTCAAAAATTATTATATTCTCAGTTTGAATTCCAAAGACATATATTAAAAACCTAAAAAAATTTGTAAGATAGATCTACATGAAATCAAATTAATATTGCTCTTTGGATTGTCAGCAAGATGTCACTCGCGCTGACTGAAAGCAAAAGCCATGATACATTTTTCCAGATTATATATAAGAAGGAAAATGATTTACAATTCATAATTCCTTGTGTATTAGTTCAATACTAAACTTAATATTGTTCTTATACAATGAATTTGATCTCACAAATTGTCGAGAATATTAAGCTATAATTGTAGAGCAGTATTAAGTTCCATTTGCAGTACGGAATCACTAGCATCATTCATTAAGTCTGTGTCATCTGAATTTATACTTTTAATTTTTTATTCAGCAAGTATTCACAATGTCTTATTCCTGAAATATAATTAAATAACATGATATAAAACTGTACGCATATATAAGATAGTGTGCTTACAAAAATTTTTTTCTTGTAAGTGCAAATTTATTTTAGAGATTTAAATTCGATATTCATGATCGTATAAGCGAATCACAGTTAAATTTTTAAAATGAAATACCACACCTAATTCCCCCCGATTTCCTAATACCACATCAATTGATAATTACAATAAATTTGTAGACAGTAATAATCGATTGGGAGAAAGAAATATTAGATAAGCTAAACTGGATTACAGTGGTTCCAAGGCTTTCAGTCAGTACCAACAACAATACCTCATAGCAGGTCCTCATTGGTTGCTTTAACAAAAATTTGAAAGAATCTTATACCAGACATTCTGAGATAATAATAATCAGTAGACAGTAGCTATAATGATTTATTTCGTATATTTTTTGTTCATTTCAAGTTAGCATTTTTCAAAGTTTATTAGAAACGAATATAAAGTTTCTCATGCGTCTACTAATAAAATTTTGAATTTCATAATTATTCTTTACATAAAAAGTGTTTCTTAATAATTTCTGTAATTTTATTTTTGAAAATTCTCAGACTGATTATGGTCTGTTTCATGCACTTTATCTTTAATAGCTTGATAAATAAGATTTCTTCTATTTTTTTGTTTCAAAATGTGAAACTTAGATAGTTTCTATAGATCAGTATAGACAGTAGTAAATAGCATGCTGAAAAAAATGATGTGTTTTATTAATGTATTATTATTTCTTTCTTCAAAAACAGGACGGTTTTAATGTTTTATTTTCGGTCTTCTTGTTTTAGCCTTCTTATATTGCGTTATTAATTCGTTTTGTTCATAGTTCTTCCCGAATTACGCCTTGAAAGACTTTAATTAGAAATTCTGTATAAATACAGTTAATAATTTTTAATGTTTCCTTTAATTAATTAATTACTTCATGTTTTATACAGTTTTCAATAAATTTTTTGCTACTACGTATATAAACGTTTGGTGCCTTTGATTATCTACGACTTCAATTTAAAAGAATAACAACTTCTTTTATATCTTGTACAAATGCAAAGTATTCTATTGTTTTGTACACATAACTGCATATTCTTTTTTAATAAAAGTTCATGGATGGATATAATAATTCCAAAAATATTTAATTTGTGTTCTTCAGATTTATTTATATATTAATATAATTAACTTATTGGTTTTAAATTTATTCAGATATTATTCTTTGTATAGCTATGATTATATAAATCTTAATCCTTCAATATACAATAATAGATTGAAAATCTGCATTCAAATTGCACGATCTATAAAATTGGAGTTGGTAAACTGCTCTTATCCATTGTTTGCAAAAGAAATGCAATGAATATAAATAATAAAATACCAGTATTAATATAAAGTTATTTATGATTTCTATTTTTTGAATTATATAGAGTAACCATACCTTAATTTACAAGATTTGGATCTTCTTTTAAGTCTTCGCAGTATTATATCTTCTTTAAAAAATAGTTTACATTTTTTTTTCATTTTAGCAAAAAATATTTTTGTATTCTATATAAAATTTCTTAAAGTGTAAATAGGAAACCATACAAGACTTCTACATATTAGCTGAAATGAATCCATACAAAAAAGTGTTCTATATAATGTAAAACGTAGTTGAATTCATTCTACATTGCCATGGCTTCTTTGCTTTTCAGATAGTGAATAAAATTTTTATTAATAGAAAATATAAGTTTTGTTTCTTATGTTTCTAGTTATTTCACAGAAAAATGTCTTTCCTATTTCACAATTTAATTAAAATAAAGATGGAGTAAAGGGGAAATATTTTACAAAAGCTGGTTTAAGGACATAAAAATAAGAATGAAGTGAAAATTTTAGATAAAAAAAATACGGTATCTAAATGAATTAATAGCATCACTACAACGTTTACAGATAAGTCTTGGTAGGTGAAAGATAGGTTACTCAAAAGGGAGAGTGACTTAAATTAATAGGTTTTGGATGCTGCTGTCATTGTTCGAGTGGGATGAAATATTTGTCATTCAGTCATTTTTTTAATAGTCATTTTTTTAATTTTTTAATAGTTCTTGACTTTTGTTGACAAAATTGAGTATAGAATGATTATAAATAATTCCAAATTGAAGGCATTAAATAATCATAATAATTTATATACGATATTCCATGAAATTGAGTGTATTTTTATTGGAAAATAAAGCAGTACTTTGGGGAAGTTAAGAATAAAAGGCAAAATTTATTCTGAAACTATAAGCAGTAGTTCATTATCATTTCAAATATATTTTCTTCAAGTAAGATCTTTACTGTGACTAGAAACCAAAACAGTTGTTCCCAATTACCTCATAATCTCTGGTTAATTGGGATAATTTTGGGATGGTTAAGAGTTTTATTATAACTGAGACTTGTTAATAAATAAATTATTTTGGAAAGAAATAACATTATTTAATGATTCGTAGTGGACATAATTATAAAGTCATATAAACTAGAGGCCTATTTTTCATCTTATATAATAGCCTCAAATAAAAAAAAGTCAAAATCTGCAAAATTTACTCCCGATTACTTAATTAACATTCAGTTCTAAGATTTTTCTTGCAGTATTTAAAATCAGCTCATTTTGAAAATGTTTAAAAAATATTTATCATACAAATATTTTTTATTTACATATTTATTAGATAAATTGTGGAATTTTTTTCTCATACATATTTTAAATTTAGTTCATATTTACTTCTGTGATTTTCTTTTATTTCAAAACAAAATAGCTGAATCTGAGAATTCTTAGTTGTGAAATATATAGCTAATCTCTTCAAAATATTTAAAATATCAACAAGAAACCAAATATAAGATCTTCATAACTTAATGGATAACTAACAGCTGGATTAAAAATTGCAACAAGTTTTAAATAAAACAATTGGTCTAAAATAACCGATATACTGCATATTGTTTTACAAATCTTTAGTTTTCTTGATTTGTTTCATGTTCTTGAAGGTAGAATTTTGCAATCGATCTTTTACTCACTTTTGTAATCAATTTTTTTTTCTAGATTTTAAAATTTTGGACATATTTGTTAATTGTCTATGAGTGATTACACTTAATAATGAATTAGAGAAATTTTATTAGAAATAGATTTACATTTAAGAAAGATTAATTCCATCCTATTGATAATATATTATAAGTTAAAGACAGTAAATCAAACATAATTAAAGAAAAAAATTACAATTTTTAAACGCAAATAAAAGTTTAATTTCTCAAAATAATTTATTCTTATTTTATGTTAAAACACAAAATAATTCTAGAAATAGAAAATCTTACTTTTTTGATTCCCATATATTTCCAGCCATTTTCTAGAAAGCATTTTTGTCATTTTATAATGGATTACTGGAGAATAATTAAAAGAAGGAATGATATATTGTCTAGGCGTAGTCGAAACGTTAATCAGAAAATGCAGCAGAAGAAAATCTCAGAAAAAAATGATGTAATGCATAAATATACTGATGACATCCCATTAATTTTGTAGAGAAGTCTTCCTAAAAACGAGAAGTAACTCCAAAAGATGAGATGGTCTCAAGTTTCTACTCTTTAGACGTTGCTGTAAAGATGCTTGGAAGGCAAGACAGAAAAAAAAAATGTTTATTTTCCAATAAGGTTTTCGTTAAAAGTCTAGGTCTTGAGAATTAAAACTTCGATTCGGTTCATCAGAAAAAGTGTTCTGAATCATATAGAAAATCGAAGTCTGTGCCATAAGGCTGAAACTTTCTTCAGAAAGAGTAGAGAGATAATTGCAATGTCCTTGATAAAACATATTGTTTGTTTTGTGCCTCAGTCCAGAAAATTTCCAAACCTCCAAAAAAGTGCCTCTGTCCAGAAAATTTCATAATAGATTTATAAGAAGAATAAATCAATAGAATAAATTTAGTTTCTGTCTTGAATTATATTTTACATCATTGGGTTTTCATTAATCTTCTCAAAAATCTTTTATGAACAATTTATCAAATTTTTGCTTACCTTTATTTTTCCAAGACAGAAAGAGCCTGTTTCACCATTTAATTTTGCTAAACTATTTAATTCTTCACAATTACCAATTAATTAACCATTTCCTTGTAATTTGGTACATACTTTTGTAAACATCTAGCTGGATTTCAGCAGGTAACGTATGAATTTTTAAAAAAAATTATTAATTGTAAATGCTCGTTTCCCTATCAAATAAATATACTTTAGAAAGAATTTGAAATTAATTCTGCATACTAATGATATTTGAAAAGAGCGAATGTCTAATGGCACTATCTCAAAGTCTATAACTGGTACAATTCGGTTTTAACAGCGACCAAAAAGCATCAAGAAAAAATTTCGCCAAATTATAAAAATATATTCAAGTGCATTATTATTTATTACTAGCTGACTCTGCAAGCTTTGTTCTGCCATATAAAATATTTCTAGTGAATATTTTGGTTGTTAATTAAAAAATAACGAATGTATTGTAAGTGTGTGGGGATGGGATCTATGACAGAAAGAGGAATGGAGCGCTGTAGACGTTGATCGCCGAGTAATAATAATAATAAATAAATTTAATAAAAACCACCAATCATTCATTTTCTCAATACAATGTATTTCATTAACGTAACGAACATATACATTGTTTGATCTCTTAAAAGTTAAACGCAAAGTGAAAAAAGTAATATATTTTTTATCCTAAAGTATAAAAATGAAATAAAGAAAATCAATATTCATTTCGAAGAGCAAATGAGTGTACGATATTTTTTGTCAGTCCGTCTTTAGCCAACACAAATAAGCTCGATGGTTTCACCACGCGAGAACATGCCAAGTATAATTGTTCGTGGGAAAAACATGGTGTCCCCAAATCGAAGCCGCAAACGGACATCGTTTGGCCTTGCGACTTATTGATTGTCATTGCGAATACCAATCTAATAGGAAATTGAACACGTTTGAATTCATTTGGCATGTCTGTGAGAATCATTGTAATTCGTGGCAGCAAAACATTTTCAGCTTGGAATTTGCCATTCAAAATGGTGGCTTTGATAACATTTTTCCTCAATTTTTTAATTAGCAATCGTGTGCCATTGTACAACCGTGATGGGTTCAAATTCAGAAGTAAAATAACCGAAGATCCAACTTTCAGTCGTAGGAGGTGTGGTGATATGCCTGGCAAATCCAGTGTGTTCAAAAACTCCGTTGGATAATTTACAGCTTCGTTAGCATTGCAAACTGTATCGATCAATTTGTATGATACCAAGTCGCCTGGCAACGACTGCTATATCTTGAAGTTTAAATCGTTGATGTCCACATTTTTTGCTGCCAAAATGGCTCTTTCTGCCAGCTACGCATGATTTATGTATTATGTGCGTACATCGGGAAATATGCAGTCAATGAGAGCATTTTGCGAATCAATGAAGTGCAGAAATTAGTGGGAAATTTTATATGCATCCAGAAATTTCATAGACAGCAACTTTTCCATTTCCAATATCTAACAATTGGGCATAGAATGTGTCAACAGATGGATCTTGTAGCATTTGGACGCCCGTGTTTATTTTTAGCTGGACTTTTCAACATTACTCCACAGTGGCGATGATTTCAAGCAAGCGTTGATGTCATCAGCGTACGTTGAACGTGGGTAGGAACACCCTAATTATCTAGCGTTATGAAATATATTTTACGACCTATTCTCATACCTAACAAATACACATAAAAAATTCATAAAAATCGGTCGAGCCGTTTCGGAGGAGTACGAACACAAACACCGTGACAAGAGATTTTTATATATTAGATGAAAAATTGTGAACATGCTAATCACATTCTATATAGTTTGACGATTGAAATCACCAAATTGGCAAGATTTTTTTCTTGACGCGTTTTTGGCCGCCTTTGCAACTGATAAATATCTTAAGACATGGAAACATAAATCAAAAAACAAATTCAAAATTTATACTAAACAATGAATAATCCAGAATCTTATAATCTATTTAGATAATAAGAATATTCTAAAACTGGAATTGTCATTTTATATCCCTGAAACTGTAAAAACATTAAGGAGTTTGATAATGTCATATCCATAAAATGCCTAGTTCTGGAAAAATTTACTTGTCGTTATTTTAAAATAGATAGCTAATTTTGGAAACAATATGGATTAAGTAAGAAACGTTACACGGTTTTTGCCATTTATTTCAAGTTTAATTTATTGAACTCTTTATTACAAGTTTAAAGAAATTGATATTCAATCCACAATAAAATACTCAACGTGAAAAAGCTATTATAAATATGATTTTAAAAAAAAATCAGCCAATAAATAAATTTTACTTAAAATTGTTGTTTTCTCTATCTCTTATTGTTAAGTTTAAGTCAACGCTCAAACACAAGGAAAAAAAATCTAGTCCTGCCACTGCATTGTGATTGAGTTTCTTGAAGCAGAGATCAGAATAGTTTGAAACTTTCAATCACAGACAAAATCGTTTAATTGAAGCGTCCGGGAACGAGTATCTGTTTTGTTGTATTCTTTGAATACGATAAATAAGCGTTTCGTCGTATTTTTCGAAAGTTACAATGAATGATTTCTCAAAATAGAGTGTCCTCAACATAAATACAGTCCCAGATATTTTTTGGAAATATTGCTCTTTTGTTAAACATCATGCTCATAGTGACAAACGTATTTATCATCAGGAAGCTTTAGAAATAGTGTTATTGTTGAAGACAGAAACGTGTGGGTTTAAAAAGCAAGGAAACAACATTCAATAATATCTTAATATAAAATGCTCTTAGAATTCTCATAGAGTTAAAAGATAATTACAATTAAGTAAAAACAAAATTCTACTTATCCGGATTAAACAAAATCAGGCCAAATTTGGCTAACATTATGTTTGGATAATTGGGTATTTTAAGAATAAGCGATTTTATCTTATTAAAAAATGACATTTGCTTGTAAGCCATTAATTTGATGGATGTAGAAATAACATTGAATACATTTTTATAAGCCCACTTACGGTTACTTATAATATAGAGATATCACTATTAGAAGTATTTCCTCGATTTTACTTAGGAAGATTTCGGCAAACGATTTTTTATTCAAAGGGATCTCAATCATTTCAATTAGTTAGAGTTCTATTTTATATTAGTCGCCTTTCGTTGAGAGTTCGTTTTATATTAGTCATTGATAAAAAGTTTAATTAAATATTTTGTATGACCTAGTCTTAAAGGTTAAAGTTTTTTTTAAATTTTAAACTTTGATTGACATATAACTCATACTAATTTAGAATTCTTACACCATTATGTACAGTGTATTTTGTATTTCTCTTATTTTTACATGTCTAAGAGGATTTGAAATTTAATTTGAATATTAAAAATCTTATATCATGTTTTCTAAATCGTTTCTAATTTAAAATAAATCAGACCTTTCATTACTTCATATGTAGTTTAAAATACTGCTTGTTGTTTCTTGTACTCAGTTAGCTACATCATCCTTAAAATGTTTTATTTCAGATTAATCCGTTGTAGAGCTTCAACAAAGTATTAGGTTGCATTTTATGTTTCAGACAACGAGATAAAAACGGAAGGAAGCTAATGAAAGCAAAATCAATAACTAAGCCAAATATTGATCATTTGTCTATAATTATCAAAAGGATAATGAACGCATTAAAAACAAACACACTTTGCAGATGAATATATAAATAGAATCGATTAACTGTCTTTTATATTTATAATTTAACTTTAAAAATGTTTAAATGCAATAAAATAGATTTTATAACATCTGTATATGTAAGATAATTAATAATCTTAATAATAAGGAAACCTTTTGAAACGAATCTGTAATAAACAATAATAATTGATTTCATTACTGTAAAAGATAATTAAAGTAAACGAACAGTTTATATTTATTGCCTGCATTTTAACCAAATTCAGCATTTAGCTTGTAAAGATGTAAAAATGTAAAATGTAAAAATTGTAAAAATGTAAAAATTGAAATTTATCACACATAACATTATGTAATCCCAAAAACTAAGTTACATTCGAAATTTATATACACTTATAAAAGGCTTCCAACTTCCCCTATTAATCACTCGTTATAAAGTAAATCTTTTTCCTATTTTCGACCGCAAATGTATTAGAAGTCTTTTGTCACCAGTTAGCTATGGCAGGCAGATTGGTCGTTAGCTTTTAACTTCCGAGTGTTGACCACGCATTTACTCATGTCATTCTCTCCAGATCCAGTTCTAAAAATAGCGGTTCACGAGAAAATGTCATCGTTGATTGCAATTAATCTTAATTCATATACCTTCAGGTTTTCTCTTAAGTAATATCAGTTAAAGAGATTGAAAGTTATGACTAATAGCTTTTACCCTGATTTCGCCTTCAGGGCAGTAAACCGAGTTAGATTTTCACCCTTTGTTTTCAAAACTGTAAATGTCATTTGTAATGAATTTTCGACAGCTTGATAATTCTTCTTTGGCAGAAGCTTTTAAGTTTTTGAGATAAGATGACCTATAAAAGCAATCAATTTTTCTGAATATCTAGTGGGAATATTAAAATATTATTGATAAATTGTAATAACAGGGGAGCCGGAAGTCCGATATGCT
>JAPMOR010055953.1:64199-92377 GCA_026543865.1 Argiope aurantia | reverse complement strand
CGAAAATAGTTTTTTTATAATCTATAAAAGAATAATAGTCATTTTGATGCAATATGCATGTATCCATACTGCTTCTTTTAGAAACTTACATTATTTCTTTGAAAAATTGAGTGTATTTCATATCATTAGGCTCAAAAAATGTTTTGTAGGTCATTTCTTCAAGACTGTTACAAGAAGTAAAACAAAAACAAACAAAAAAT
This sequence comes from Argiope aurantia, assembly GCA_026543865.1. Lineage (NCBI taxonomy): Eukaryota > Metazoa > Arthropoda > Arachnida > Araneae > Araneidae > Argiope > Argiope aurantia. The sequence goes on along the minus strand of JAPMOR010055953.1, from coordinate 92,177 downwards.
ACACTGACACGGAAAAAAATGTGTTTACTGGTTATTTGGATTATGTCCAAAATCCACGTTTTTTCCGTTCAGCAGATCTTCACAGATCGATTTTTAAAAAATAACGCTCACAGGGCAGCTTTGAATGATGCACTGTAATTCAAATGGATCATTTAATGTTGCATTTTAAGCATTAGACTTCAATACGCATGATATGCAAAGAATTTGAATAACATACTTTTATAGAAATATTTTTTACACAGTGTTATTGATTTAAGCAAAATAAATGAGAAAGTAAAATGGTAATGGTAAGTTTGAAAGGAAAAGTAAATATTGTAACAAGAATTTTAGACTTAAATTGGCGTTTTTTCATCCATTAAATTAATTTGATCCTAGAATTTTAAGAAAATAGATTTTTTTTATTATCTTTAACTAACAATTGACAATAATCTTGCAATTTTATAAATATTTTAAATATAAATATATATATATATTTTGAAAATACTGTTTATGAATTAAAATAATTTAAGGATACTATTAAAGCCGTGTTACATTTTTTTTTGCAATTGTATTCGTGTTCGGTCATATTTTCAAAATATAGTTATATAAAAATGTCATTATATACGACAGCATCGCTGCAATAAACAATATGTTTAAAACATTTATTGTGATGATCAATCTATATCCCAAATTGAAAGATAGTTTTTTTTTGTCTAAAAAGTATATTTTATAGCACTACTTTTAGAACACTGGATTAAAAGTCTCAATTTTAAACAGAAATTACAAAGAATAGCATCACGGGTATAGAAGTTTACACAGATATATTTTATATTTAAATAAAGAAAATAATATTTTTGTAATTAAATACAATATTATATATTGAACAAATACTGCCTTTCTTATTAAAAATCATAAAAAGATTGAAAAAAATGAATTAAAAATCACGATATTTCAGTATTTGAACTTCATGCATTGGATATTTTTTTATCTTTATGAAATCGTGGTTAGAAGTTTTAGGATTTTTTTAAAAGAAACAATGGTATTCAGAAAAGAATTCATTCAACTGTATTTACATTGACACATTTCTCTTTTTATATAATTAATTATAATTATAAAATATTCTTCCCAATAAAAATCATTAGGGAAATTACGATTAAAAAACAAGAGTTATAAACATTAGAGTTATAACATCATGATTAAGAATATTACATTCCATATACTGTATATTCTCACTAAAAGCACATTTTTTTATCCATCCGTGCATATTAGCCTAATATTTTTTTAAAATGCATTATATATATATATATATATATATATATATATATATATATATACAAGTAATTATGCACATAAACGTATTTTAAAGTTAAACAGTTAAAATATATGTGTGTGCATAATTACTTGTATGTATACAACAGAACCTCTTAAAAATGTATTAAATTAGACAAAAAATGCAAAATGAAATAAAAAATAACTTTATTCAATTAATTTGATTAAATTAGATACTTATTATAAACTTTTTGTATGAAAAAATTAAAATGTGAAATAAGATTAAAATTATTATTTTAAATCTAAGCTTAAGATTAATGGCAAAATTATCGCTGGAAAGATACTAGGAAAATACATTTTAGATAAGATAATTATTATATACATATAATTAAAAATTAAATTCTCTAAGAAATAATTGCTCCCCCTTTATTACTTCTATAACACACACACACTCACACACATACATACATATATATATATATATATATATATATATATATGAAGCACTATACTAAAAATGTATTTATAGTTTTTATTATGATGTGAAGAAAGCAGATTTAATAATATCAATTATTTTAAAAACTAAATTATTTTCAATGCCAGAAATTCATTCTTATAAGTTAATTTCTTCTTATTTTTTTATAATTTAATTTATTTAAAATACTTCTTACTTAATTTTTTCATCTAATAATTATAAAGATTTTAATATAATATTACAAAATTCACATGCATTCATAAAAAGGTTTAATATGACTATTATAAATTGTTCACTTCTCTTAAAAGAATTTTATAAAAATAAATCCTAAAAAATGCTCTTATTATTTTATGTTTTTAAATGTTTCAATATGAAGCAATATCGGCTACTTTTGTGTTCACCTTAGTTTGAAAGAAAATATTAACATAATAATAGGAGACAAAACATCTTTTGAAATTGTATTTATATGAGATAAATTATTTTATGCTTCTTACCAAATATATTTTATCACTTAAAATATTTCAGTCAGCTTTCATTCATCTTTTTTCAAGACCTATTCAACTTCCTCTTGCGTTGGCATCTTAGGTTTTTCAAGAATTTAAAGAAAAAATGAGTATCTTCGATACTTCAAATGAAGAGAAAAATAGTTGCTTACATTAATTAAAATTTTACTGAAGAAAGATAATTTCATGAGCTATTTATACAAGTTAATTATATATCGTGAAAAAATAATCATTTAATAACTATGTATAGTAAACTAAAATTTATTTACTCAAGTTTTCAAAATTATTTCTTTATCTTTCTATAAGTGTTTAGTTCAAGGATTTCAATCAAGAATAAAATCTCGGTTTTGTATTTGCATATATCTACCTTTGATCAACACTGGATGATTTTTTTTTGGTAAAGAATGAGAAAGCAGTGGATAGAGTTTATCTTTTTTTTCAATGAATTAATAGTTTTAGTTATCTCTCAGTCAAATTAATTTATGTTTTAATATAAATATTCAAAATTTCATAGATTTTGTTAAAATAAATAGCAGTTCCGAAGAGCGCCAATATTCGAACAATTCAATGCCAGGCTTGGAACTTCTTCAAATATATTCTAAAAATAAGCAATTCTAGTAGAGGAAATTTTCAAGAGTTATATTTCTAAAACTATTTGAGGCTGAATTTTGATTTTACAAAAGTTTGGAAGGACTATTTGTTCAAACTAATCACACATATTTCATTTATTAACAAACATTAGCTACTCGCATCCCATCCTTAGTTATTCGAAATAATTAATGATATGGACATCTCGGCACCATTTGAAGAACTAAGGTTGGGTCTTCAGGGTCATAACCGCTCACGGTGCAACCCCTGCCGAAGGAGGAACGTCTCGTCATTTGTAGGAGGTAATCAATCCCACTTTGTTTCTTTACTCATCAAGTTGGAAAGAGGTAGGGGATGTCGTTTTTGATAGGGGATGATCAACTCCACATTGTTACTTTATTCATCAAAATTGCTAGAGCCAACCAAACACAGAAAATTTCTCATCCTCAAATATGTGGTGTCTCCAGTGGGACATATTTCTATTAATTACAATTCTATTCAATGCAATTCTATATTTAATATTCTATACTCAGTAGCAATGATATGTTTTAATGGCAGCTTACTCAAACAGCTATAGAAATAATAACAAATTGTATTTTTAAATTGGAAAGGTAACTTTATTCAAATGTTCTTTGACATTTAAACAAATACTTGAAACTTTTGCTGCTTTGAAAATTGTAAAAATTTAAAAACAAACATATATCCTAAAATTATATTTTAAATTTTGTTAAAAATGTGCAAATTACCGGTAGTCATTGATAAAATATTCGAATATAAGCACTACTCTGTCTCTCAACAATGAAAAAGAAAACAAGGAAGTATTTTTAAAGAACTTGTATAAAAAAGAAAAAAAGAGAAAAAAAAACCTTAGTATAGCGAAGCATAGAGTTTTCAAATTAATGTTTTAGAACTAAATCATTTTGATTTCAAAGTATGGTTTGTCGACAGTGTCAAATAGTCTAAAGAATTCTTTAAGATATGCGCAAAATGAAAAATGTGAATATGTTGACTGAATCATGATTCATGAGTTTCGGAATGTAAAAGGAGTATGATTTTATTCTTGTTGTGTATCTCCTAGATAATAAATCTTCAGTACTAGACATGACATTTGTTATTCTTTTATTTCTCTAGCAATACAACTCATCTATCAATAACTGGGCCTATAAAATTTTATTTAAATAATCCTGAGAAATTTTGAAATTAATATTCTGTTAGCATAGTATTTATATACATAAAAATATTATAATATTATAAGAAATAATTATTTTGTCACTTATCTTAAAATAATTCTTAAAATAATAATTAAATTGTAGTTAAAATTGAATAAAAATAAGGGAAATGAATTCGAAATATTATGTATGAATCTTTTATCAATACAAGATGTTATCTTTGTGTCAAGAAAACAGAAAGAGTAACAGTTCTTCTTAAAACAAAATAAGAACTTAAAATGATTGTATGAATATATTTCCAATATTTTGATCAAATAATGAAACAATTTCACAAAATATGAATATGAGTATGAATTCATATTGATATACTTTTTCTCGCATATTTATTCGTTTAAATAAGTTTACGTTTATGCTTATTTTGTATCTAAGATATTAATTTTCAAAATCAAGATGATATTTTGAAGAAACAACCTTGCAGAAAATTGTAATACACGACAAAGATTAAGTGTAATTGAAAATATCTTCATTCAGTGAATTATAGCTCCAAATAATGATCAATGTAACCTGAATTAGTTTCACATGACTGAATGAAAAATTAATGTCATTCCAGCTTTTAACAATCTCGGCTGGGAACTCATTAGCCACTTTTATTAGGATGAATGAAAGCAATTCTTTCCATCGACTTCAGAATCTAGAGCAAGATCACACATTCAGGATGCCCAGAAAACATTTTACTTCGCATCGCAAAATCCAGCCACGAATGGCGTATTCAGTGACAGATGACCTGTTACTGAGAGCGAGGGGCGTTCAAAGTCTTTAAGGCCAGATCATGTAAGTGGATCGATGAAATGGCCACTGGAATAAGAGATACTATGTCCTTTTCTCCAGTTTCATGGCGATCTAGCGAGGCGTCACAAAATAGTTTTGAGGTAGGTCTATTATATCTGAAGAGAAATGGTGATAGCTTTTGTTAGGTGTTGGTAAAAGAAAAGAGCTGACGCAAATCAGACATAAAAAAAGGATGAGTGGGTGACTGACATCAAAGATTCGGTAAAGCGATGTAAATGGAAATTACGTCAGCACTTTCTGCCGTGACGCGCTCATAAGACAAGACCATGTTTATATTTATATGTTTTGAAATTTTGTGTCATATTTATGAAATTAGAAAAAGGTTTATTTCAAACCAAATTTAAACAATTTCTTCAAAATTATTTGAATCTCATTGTAAAGACAACCCATTATTGAATTTTACTTTTTAAAATGTATTTTTGTATTAGAATGACATATGGAAAGCAAGATATTATTTGAAATAATACCTTGCTTTCTTGCTTATCTTGATTTTTTTAATAATTGAAGTAATATTAAGAAAAAATGGTTGACTGAATTACTGACATCAGATATCCGCTAAAATAATGTAAACAGAAATGACGTTCAGCAATTTGTATTGGATTGTATGGTGGTTGTGTGTTGTGTACGGTGGGTTGAGACCATGATTATATTTATATGTTTCGAAATTTTGTGTCAGATTTGTAAAATTAGAGAAATGCTTGTTTCAAATCACATTTAAACTGCTTTTTCAAAATTGTTTGAATCTCATTGTAAAGATAACCCATTCTTAAATTTCACTTATTAAAATTTATTTTTGTATTAGAATCGCCTATTGTAAGTAAAAAAATTATTGAAATTAATTCATTAAATACAAAAAGAAATGCGGATGAAATTTGCCTATATAAAATCTAATAAAATATTTGTAATAATAAAAAAATTTAGCACAATTAATTATTGATCTATAACATAAAAAAAATCTTAAATTAAATGCTATAGTTGAAGATTTGAAAATAATGTATTGATGTAATATTAATACTAATAAATAATACAATTTTTAAAAATTTTGGCAAATTTTCCTCTGTATTATACAGTTTAAATTACATTTAGTACCATTTCTCATATTGCCACAAGATTTGAAAATAATATATTGATGTTTAATAAATAATACTTTTTATAATTTTGAAATAATTTTCTTTTAAATTACATAATTATTATTACATTGAGAAATGTTTCTTACATTCCTAAATTAACAATATTTTACTCATCCATATTTAAATCAAGTTTAAAGAAAACCAAGACTTAAATAGTATCATCTAACCCATTGGAGACATTAAAAAATATATATAATGCCTGCGAAAGGTAAATGAATTAACAATTGACATTTAGGTTCGACAGAAACCGATTTATTTCGCTTTGCCCATCGTCAGTTGAATATCAAAAAAACCATTAATCTAAAGAAATAACAATAATTTACGAAATTCGATAATTCAAGGTTGGCTGTGAACGTACGAGAATAGTGAATAACAAGGTCATTGCAAAAGACCGTTTATTGGCTACGAATATTTTAAGTTGTATTAATAAGGATGTTTTAAATTAGCTTAAAAATTAGGAACCAAAATGGAAAATATTTTACTTAAAATCTGATCTAGCTGAAATGATACTCGGTTTGTAAAAAATTGTAGGTAGCAATTTGTAGTAAAATCGCTGAACGATTGAAAAATTGTGATAGAAGTTATTTATTCAGTTTCATTAGAAAAATGGAAGTTTCAGTTTTATTTGAAATATTTTGATAAGATTTCAAATGGATAGTGAATGTAAAATGTAAAAGTTTCTTATTCACTCATTTTTAACGATCTCAAAATTAAAAAAAAATAGATTTTTTTTAAATATGCATGTAACTAATTTTTTTTTATTTAAAAGAGAAAAAAAAATCGTAAAAACTTGTTAATTCGAAAATAATAAGATTTTTCCTATATTTTATTCTCTGAATGCCCATTAATTTATTTTCGTGCAATCGATAATGCTTTAGTATTTTACTCTTTTTCTTTATTAGAATATTAGAGCGGAATTAAAGGATGCATTTGCTTTGTTATATAATTAGTTTCCTTCCACGAGTAGCCGGTTAGCAGGGAGTATTTTTATAATCATATAAAATAATTTATATAATAAATTATATAATAATTTAAATAAAATAATTTATATAATTAAATAATTTTTTCATAAATTGATGTTTCTTATTTGTTCAACAAATGATTCTCAAGAGTCAATTTTTGATGGAAACTGCACCATGTAAATTTAATAGTATTACATTTGCTCTGCTTATTGGGAACACGAACAATTTTAATGGAGTCGAAGCTCATGACAATATAATACAATCGAAAACTTTTCTTCAAATTGCAAGTTATCTTTAGCGACCATGAAACTCCATGTTGTTATTTTAGATGAAAACTAAGAGGGGAAAAAATCCGAATCTTTCTTTTTTAGTTTTTAGCAATGCAAGAAAAAAAAATCTCGAGAGTAAGTATTTGAAAACACAAACGATTAAAATTTCAAATCCAACGATGAAATTCGTTATTAAAAGCTTTGGAATAAAATAACATGAAAAATAAATTGAAATCATTAGGAAGATAATTTTTGTATTTTAAAATACATTAAAAAATTTTTTATGCAAGGGTATTTTCCGAAAAATTCGTAGAAAATTAACCAATTTACTTAAATTTTTCTAATACAATTTATAATTAAAATTTAAAATCTCAATACAAAAAAATATTTAAAATTAATATTTAATTAAATATTTAAATTTAATTTTTAAATTAAAATAATAAGAAGAAATTTTAAATTGAATATTTATTTAATAAAAATGAAAATTAATAGAAAATAAATTTAATAAAGAAATAGAAATAACTTTGGATACAAAAAATTGTGCACTAAAACTTTGAAAAAATAACCCGCTTCATATCCAGAGTGTTAATTTTTTTTTAAATAATAAGAACTGCTTTCCTTAATGAAATTGACATTTTCAAGAGAATTTGAATAGATCATTGAAGACTCAAGATGTGGATTTAAATAAAGAAAGCAGTTTTTCAAATTTGTTAAAATAATTTTTAAAATTTTGTGATACGATTTGTAATTAATTAATATAAATTCGAATTACGCAAACTAATATTATCAATATTAAATCTATTCAGAATAAAGAATTCTCAGCGAAACCACATTAAAAACATGTAATAAATGCAATGCATTATTGTATCTGCTTAATTAACATACATTTGTTACTGAAATTATTCATTGCAAATAAGCATACAAATAAGATTAATAAGCAAAAAGATAGACGTTTCCTCATTTAAAAAAAGAAAGGTCTAACATTTTACACTGAACGATAACTCCTAGTACACTTGGCAAGAAGTATGGTTATGAGAGAAAAAAAAGAACGAAAGAAAAGAAAAGAAAAGAAAAATATAAAGAAAAACATATTAGACATTTCTTTTTCTTTCAACAACACAGAACCCAGTTAGGATACTCTTCTAAAACAACAAACAATTCCGTAGAGGTGTCAAAGACTTCATCAAAAAGTGAGGTAGTCAAATAAACATTTTGAGGAACTATTACTCAACAATTTTCGGTATCCCAAATATAACGGGAAAGTGGGAGAGTTTTTCAAATGTAGAAGACACTTGTTTCTTCTCAAAGCCATAACAGATGGCCTTTAAGAATAATTAGGTTACACCAGATCGTTTAGAAGCTAAAGAGGATTTTGAAAAGATTTGAAATATTTTCGTTATTACATTATAAGAGAATGAAAAATAAATTGTAGAATGAAAAGGTTATAGATTTTAAGTAAACAAAGATGATTATTAATAAATGAAGAAAAACTTATATACTCAATTTGTGTGTGTGTGTGTCACAAAAAAAGTGATTTTAAAAACGCACAATTTAAAGAAAAATTTCATATTATTATAAAACTATCTCATTTAAAAATATGTAAAAGTGTCATTTTTGAAACATTGTTCAAGGTCAGACAACAAGGACGGCATCTGAGCCAGCTTTCTTTATCAATGATTCAATGCCACAGAAGGGAAAAAAGACGTTAAAAGCCCACCTATCTATATACTATTTAGAATCAAGAATCTTTCAGACCCGCTCCCATAATAAAATCTTGCTATTGCGTTAATACAATTCTTATAATTAAAGAAAAAAATCATTTATTAAGGAGCTAAGTTGTCAATGGAAAAATACTATATTCATTTTTAAAAAGGAAACTACAATAAAACGTAATTTGTATTTTAAAAATAAGAAAAATAATTAATTTTTTAGGACAACAGGTATTAATAATGAAGACATTTTTTAAAGAATTCACGCAATCGCTTAAAGTTTTATATAATATAGTTTAACTTAAGAAAAATTATGATTTTAAAGTAGTATATATAGAAGTAATTTTCTTATTTTTATAATTTGTTTTCTTTCTGTTTATCAAAGAAATTAGCATTTGAGCAATAAAGTTTGGGTTAAAATAATTATCAAATATATATATTACATCAGAATATCGATATTTAGGAAATTTACATTGATATTAAAAAAAAATCAGATAGCATTCAAAAGTAGATATAAACACTGAAAATTTAATAAAAATTTCTACAAATATTTAAAAAAATAGTAAATTTCAACAAAAATACCAAATTTTACATATTTATTAAAATGAAAGTATTTTTCTTTCAAAATATCAATGTCTTTTTCAGTCTCACAATATATAAGGCTTCACAATATACATTATTTTTATCATCTTACTCGCGACTTTTATTCTGCCTGTTTTCAGAATTTTTTGCTCTTAAAAACTTCCTGTGTGGAAGCCAATGTCTACATTTGACTGAGATGCTTGACGTTTCAATGCGGAAGATAAACATTTATTTTAGGAAATACTTTTTTAAGTCGTTAAACTCGAAAGTGCGACATCTTTTCCATTTTATCAGTTGAGTGATTGTTTCTTGAAGTATAAAGGTGACTTAATTCTTTATTTTTTAAAAAATAATAATCATTAATTATGGGTGATTCTAACATCTTTAAATTGATAGAAAAATTAGGCAATTTAATTATATGATTTTCCCCCCTCATTAATCTTGTTTACGAAACTGTATAAAAATTGATGCATTTGATCAATAAGAGTACACTGATTATGAGGATGAGAATTTATTAATTAAAGAACTAAAAATAATTAAATACTTATTTATAATTTTAAATAAAATATTTCATATGAAATATATCAAAAATATAAAGTATATCAAAATATCATTTAAAAATTCTTAGCTGCCTAAAAGCATATAAGCGAAAGAATATAAAATACATACTTTAGAAAAATTACTTGAATGTTAATTAACATAACTACATGTGCAAGTTTGCATGCATATAGTCATTTCTGCAATAAACTCTTTACAGGTAACCAATCAGAAATGAGCAAAGATTTATCAGCTATTTCGCTGCAACTCAACATATTGTTAGATGTGTTTTTTTTTTTTTTTTTTTTTTTTTACAATTTTATAATTGGAAATTCAAACCAGCCCGCCCAAATAAAAACCATCTTGGAAATTTAATAAAAATTAAACGCAAAATATGAAGATACAAAAATAAATTTTCATTTAACAAAAATTAAAGCTCAATTTTATAAAGTGGTAGTATATTATATCATATAAAGATATGTGTTCTCCATCTTTTATTGGATTCAAATGTACGCACTTTTATAGTTAAAATTATTAAATTTTTAGTTTCTATTTCCATTTAGTTCAAGTAAGAAAAAGCACATATTGCTCTTATGCAAAGCAAAACACAAAATCGAAATGCTATAACATGAGGCTTGTTTATACCTCATGTACCTGCTGCTGAGAGATTAATAAAGATATCAAACACTCAGCTGTTAGGGAATCAGTTTTACACCATATTTAATTTGCAACATCATCTGTGAAAAATATTTCTTGTTAAATATTAATATTTTAATTGCAGAGTTTTTGAAATCCTTATTTCTTATCACCACAATCACTGCCCTCTGATTATTAATTATAAATACTACTTTCGGCGTCTCAAACTTATTCATTATTTTGATTCACTTTCCTTCTTTCTAATCGCTTTATTTTAATTGAAACTAACTGGTTACAGCAGTTCGTGAACAGTATTAAATTGTCAATTGTCAAATTGTCCTCAGTTATTTAAATTTTGCTAAGTTGAAATTATTGTTGTAAAAAAAGAGGGAAGGGGGAGATAATAATAATAATAACAAGAATGCATCAAATTTTAAATGGAAATGTAATACAAAGGGAGAATAAAAATATGGTGCATATATTGATGTATTTCCAAAACCATGTTGCCGAAAAGCGTAAAAAAATTCATTGTTTTAAATTATAATTGCAAGCGCCATACTTTTAATTTTAGTTCTAGTAATATGTCTTGCAGATCTCCAGCAAGGTTTTATGCTATGGCATTAATGAAAAAAAAACTACAGTATTTACTATTCACCATAAATATTTAGTACAAAGGATATAATATGAAACAAATATATTTATACTTTGCATCCACAATAGGTTTACGGACATACCAGAATTGTAGATAAAATTGATTTGTTCTCCAGTTCATTTTTATTTAACGTGCCAACTTCCTCAGAAATCATTTTTTTCCTTCATAAAACCTGAAAATGTTAACTGAATATTTAGATACATGCAAAATATTCTATCCATCGTCAGCTTATCAGAATAAAATAAAATTTTATTAAATTTAGATTTTTTCGTATTTATTTGTTTAAACATATCAAAAATTTTAAATTCTTTTTATTTTTATATAAAAAATAAGCAAAAAATTCCATTTACAAGAAAAAACCCTATCTGGAATGGCGTTTTGAAATATGTACAACATATTTTCTAATAAAGGTTTAATCTCCTCTCTTTGAAACAAATTTCTGACTTGGCGAAGGCTATGAATTCCACGCATGCTTAGAGTTTTTTTGGCGCCATTTTTTCAAAAAATTCAAACCAAAATTTGGCATATAATTGCAACTATAGTCACATGATCACTCACCGAATTTCATTCATATAAGTTTTGACATTTTTGAAATAGCGCGGTTACAAGCATACGAAAATATTGATAGTCAGATTATCACTCTCTCGTCGGTTTTGGCTCTAATTTTGATGGCATAATGTAGTTATAGTAGTATCTAGCAATATTTGTAGTAATATTTTTTGTAGTAGTATTAATTTGTATATAATTTATATACAAAATGCAGTATAATAATATAGTAGTAATATAATTTGTAGTAGCAGTTTCTTTTTATATATATACTCGGACTAGTGCAGGAGAGACAGACTTAATCTGAATGGATTTCTTTCACATTTTTTTAAATCTACAAATATGATATAAAAGTCATATACCAAATTTCATCCGTCTAGCTCAAAGTCTTTTTTGAGCTATCAGGCTCAGAGGCAAACGTATACAATTCCAAAAATCTGATATTGGGATTCAGGGAGGTTTGAAATTATTTGGAGATTTGTCAAAATCTGGAATCCTTTTTGAAAATAACAATACTTTCTTTTTATTTATCTCAAACACGAGAAAATCATAATAATAAAAAAAATATATTGAATAAACTGAAATTTCACCCAGGAATGAATACATTCACTCATTTGTTTCATATGTCATGGATTATTCAATTCTGAAAAGGGTTTAATTTTGTTATGTCAATCCAGTTTTGTAAATCACGCAGCATTCTAATGTCACACACACTACATATTTAGATTGGCATTTGCTCAAAATTTCAAGGTCAGATAAACAACAAGCCAATTAACTAAAAAGTTCAAAAGCACTCAGGGTGTGTCCCACCCACGAACCAATTACGCGGATTCAGTTAACAGTTGAGATTATCCAGTTACATATAGCAATAAAAAAGTTTCTAAGTTTGACCAAATGGATTACAAATATTGCAATCAAGTCACATTTATGGTCACATTCTGATTGGTTTAAAGTAATGATGATGGAAGTAAAAATGTAAAGTAAAATAATATTTGCATATTTAGATGCAGTCATAGAATAACTCATGCGAGATGCACGCTTTCAGGGTCAAACAACATTATTTAAAGGCGGATAAAATTTGAAACAAAGAAATTTCAAGAAACAAGTTCGAAAAAGAAACAAAGGTTCAAAACTGAGTTCTCACAGTTATGGTCAAAGTGACAGAAATATGGATATTTATATATTACATTTATTTTTATGCATTTGATGTAATTATAAATAGTATTGAAGCATTTAGTTATGTCTTGTTGGAAAGCAACTTGAAGGCTAATTTGGGACTAATAATTTTGAACCATGGCCAGATGACGATGACGATACATAAATGCACATTATTTATCATCGAATTTTTGCTCTATGCAGCTTGAGAACATTTCGATACTGTAAAGATTGCACCAGGCTTGCCTATGCGTTCTTTTATGGCACAGACTTTTCCGAGACTTTCCAGACTATCTTACCTTGAGGAAATCGCTATCCCCAATAGTACAAAGAATACAGAAGAAAGCTTAGATGAAGATGTGATAGAAATGAGAACTATTAACTAGGAAATAATTAATTAGAATTGTTCTTAATTATATACATTTGTCTTTAATTATCAAAACAAGACTTTATGTTTAGCTGATGGTACTCAGCAATAAAGACACAGGACTGAATCTCATGCCATGATGCATTTCTAAAATCAATCGAAGTTTCAGATTCAAAATATACTTCTTAATTCTTAAGTATTTTAAGACCCAGGAATATTTTGCAGTGAGACCGGAAGGCCTTGGATATTAAATGACAGGAAATCTTTCTGCCGCTATACCACTGGAATGGGAAACAGATGGAAGGTAACATACGTAAAGGAGACCGGTCTGATATTCATATGACTTCATACAAAGGGTGTTTTTATATAAAAATAAAACAAGAAAGAGTTAGTCTTCATGGTTATTTAGAAATAAGCGTTTACTTTAATTTTTCGTACATTTGTAATTTAAAAAAATGTATGGTTTTTTTTGTGTTTTGAATTAAGTTAATCAATCTGTTATGAAATATTAATTTCTTTCTAATTTTTTCGTTACTTTAGACATTTTCTCTTTAAATATAATATAAAAATAAATGTTGTTCTCAATTAAATAGTAAAAAAATTACGTCATAAAATATGTACAAATACCTCAAACATTAATTTTATCTGGAATCATATATATAATTACCTAGCCCCGTCTGCAGTACTGGACGAAATTTGTTAATATCCCCGTAGATACCAAATCCTAACTTTTATTTTGGCATTTAGAAACTCAGACAAGAAGTATGAAGATAAAGGTATTTTGTAAAAAGGTATATATAAAGGTATTATGTATAAGATAAGTATGGATAAAAATTGGTTATAGGCTCGTAAACTTCACGTTTTATTTACATTTGTTATACTGAATTGTAACAAAGATCAATGAGCTGAGGTCTATAATTTTTATTTACTGATTCATTATATTCTCTTTTTACAAGATAGTTGACAGTTATTTTCATCATTTAATTCAGTATATTTTTATTTTATATTCAGCAATACGTTTCTTTGGTAATAGATCACTGTTTGTATTTCAATTTGCTTTTCCTGATAAAATTTGATTTGATTGTTTATGATTTTTTATTGTGTACTTTTAATGATATTATATATTAATATCTAAAGTGAACTATATAGTATAATTCGTTTTATTTCTTAAACAATTTGCTCATATGCATTAGACATTCTACTACAACTTCCATAAGCTAATCAATAACAATCAAATCTAAGATATTGTTAGCAGAACATCATCCTGTCTAGACGGGCACATGTTTTAGTTTTTTGATAAAACTATGATTTTATTCTTGCATTCTTATGAGTGTTATAGACTAACATTATTACTTAATTAAAAAATGGCGCATTTGAATCTGAATTAGAACAGTTAAAAGGTTTCTATTTTGGGAATAAAGACTTATTAATTTCATACCAGCAGCGACAGCTGATAATTTACTTCTCTTATAACTTTGAACAGAGTTTTAATCAAATTTTGGAACTAGTTTGTCCTTACCTATTAGCAATTACTTTTGTGTAATAACTACGTGCAATCAAACAGATAAAATAGGATTCTAAACTGTTACTCATTATCTGCTATTGCTAAACTGTTTCATTCGGACCATACTCCTCATTAATAGATAAATGTACTTATCATGGGACTATAACAAGCTCATTAAATAGAGTAGTTAACGATGAATTGAAATTACTTATCAATAAATTAAATGTTTGCAACTTCTTACGTATCAGATAATGCTGAGGAGATATGTGGAGAGCTTTAATTTATTTAACTGATTAAGTTTACTTGGTTTTCAAACTATCAGTTCAGTCATGAGTATTAAATTCTTATATTTGCTAAAGTAATTGAGAAAAGATATAATCATATTGCAATTAATTACGTATAAAAAGAGTGCACTGAATTCCTTTCCTAAACATTAATTTGATAATGTCAACAACTAATACCACAAACGTGGTGTCTGGATACAGTGAAGTTGGTTACAGAGTCAGTAATGGTGCTGTAAGGTGCAGGAAAATATTTAAATAAAAAATTGTAGAGCACTTTTGATTTAGTACTTCATACGCTACAATTTCTTATATAGGAAAGAGTTGCACCTAGAGTTACCAAACTTAATAAAAGTGTGCTTTAAGAAGAGAGAACATACAACAAGAAGAAGTTTGTCGAAATTTTTAACAAAACATTCATTAATTAAGATTATTTGGAATTTTGGCTATCTGACAAATATTTGGCGAAGAATTTCTTAATATATTATTGTGCGAATATAATTTATATATTTAAAATAATAAGAGAAACCAATCACAATTTCAAATAGTACTTTTAATCAAAAGCATCATTTCACATTTTCTATGGAGAAAAAGCAGGACACGCATGCACGCACATCACATCCAAATTCTCAATATAATACATTATCAATAATACCCTATTATCCTACAATTTTGAGAGAAATCACAGAAAGGCTATTTTATCGTGCATTCTTTACGTAGAAATACTGGACAAAGATCTCCAGATATAAACCACATTATCATAGTCATCATTTTTATATCATATGAAAATTTGCGATCCCTAGATGATCATCAATGGCCACCTTGTCCCATGTCGTCTCGACTTTTTAAAGATATATAGCAAAATAAAATTCAAGCAGAGTATACAATACCAAGAACTGAACGAATTTCACCAATTTTCATCTCAAATTAATTTTGTAACTCTGCATGTTGTTGTGTTGTGACTTATGGCACTTTACAAGACCGCTGACATTTATCTGTCAGCGATTTAAGCCGAGTGAGCATCTCTTGTTTTTTCAGTAGTCAAGAATACAACTTAGCTATTTCATGCGTCACTTTCGTTTGCACAACTCCTTTTCACAGGGAGTACATTCGCACACCTCACAGATAGAACACAGAAGAAAAAGAACCATGCCCGAACCGGGACTCGAACCCCGGACTCCTAAATCACGGGGAATACGTACTCCTATGCCAGGATGCCGGCACTGTGCATGTACAGTTTACTAATTATTATTATCCATGTTTCGTTGTGAAATCTAATTTAAAATAATATTTTCATTTGGTGTGACAAAATATAGAAAAATTTTAAAGTTAGTTGACATTACTAAAATAATGCTATTAATATAGGGGTTGAATAGTTCGTAACCAAAGTTGGCTAATATATTTCCCTTTACTAATCTTTTTCATTGGGCGTCCCGGTTCCGGCATAGTTGTTCTTCTTCTGCGTTCTATCTGTGAGGTGTATGAATGTGCCCCCACCCGCCCTGTAAAAAAGGGTTGTGCAAGCGAATGTGACGCATGAAGTAGATAAGTCTTATTCTTGGCTTTACTGAAAAAGCAAGAGACGTTCACAGGGCTTAAATCACTGTCAGAAAACTGTCAGAGGACAGTTGTTGTAAAATGCCATAAGTCACAACAATAACACAAACGTTTTTAAAATGCATGTGAGTTAGGGTTCGAGAACTCGAGTAATTACATGCTAAACAATTTTTTTCTCTGTTTAATTGTTGTTGTGTTCTGAATTTTTGCAAGTATTTTTCTAAACTTTTAGTTAAATAGCTTAAATTATTATTGTATTTCAAGTGGTAGAAGGCTATGAGCTAATCAGCAGAAAAATGATTTAAAAAAAGTTTTTGTTATATTAGGGTGTCTCAAACGTTTCTTTGACACGAATGGCCTTATCTGGCTGTGCTTGTGCAAACATGCAGGCTTATCTATTAGCTGTCTATCTATGTCGTCTCAGTCGTACTAGAGCTCTACTACGTCCCAAACCGGGGCAACACCCCCAAAAAATTCTGCCCATTTGGTGAGATTGGAAAGGCGTAATTTTCTACGAGCTCCTTCCTAAAGGTGAAACAAATTCTAAGAAATACTGTCATCAACTGCATCAATTGAAAGATGCCTAAAAAAAGAAGTAAAAAAACAAAACGATCAGAATTAATGAACCGACGAGACATTGTTTTTCATCATGACAACTCGAGGCCACATATTGAATTAGTCGTAAGAGAGAAGCTCTTACAGTTCGATTGGGATGTTTTATCGAATCCTGCATACTCTCAAGATCTCCCTCCATCTGATTATTACTTTTTCTGTCCTTAAAAAATTCTCTTCGATAAGCACTTTAAATCCATCAGCGAAATAACAGAGCACCTCGAGGACTATTTCTTGTCCAAAACACAATAATTTTGGGAAGAAGGCATAATGAGACTTCCTGAGAGATGGAAGAAGATAATACAGCAAAAGGGTTCTAATATAACAAAATAAATAATATCTTAAACAGTAAATATTGTATATTAATTTCATATTAGAAATAGAAAAGAAACTTATGGGACACCCTAATACATAAAAAAAATTAAGGATCATTTAATTTAAATTCTAAATACAGGGTGGTTACAATTAAAGTTACCCTGTTTAGACCTACGTAGTGTCCGTTCTAGTGGAAGGATGTCGAAGAAACTTGATACTTAGGTTGTATGGATAATAGGGAGTAGAAATCTGCAATAAAAAAATAGTTCAAATTTTGGCCCATAGATGGTGGTTTTCATGTACGATAAAGGCCATTATGCAAATTTAGAGTAGTTTAAAAAGCCAGTACTCAATGCCACGAAATCATTCTTCGCCATGCCGTTAAAGATGGAAAGAAGAGCTTTACTGATAAAGTTGTTTTATCAGAACAGCAGTAATTTTTCAGTTGCACTGCCAGAATATCGGCGCTTGAAAGACTTAAGGAAAGTGCCTATGTTCAGGCAGGCTATGAAAAAAGATGATTATTAAATTTGAAGAAACTGAAGAGTTGGGTGTGATACAAGGAAGAGGACGGAAACGGATTTCAAATGAAACCGCTGAAGAAGTCGCTCTGCCGTGGGCGAAAAAGCGTCCGATTCGCAATATTCTTCATCAAGTGCTCGAGCGGTGGCACGTGATTTGTCCCTCCCTTGGTCTAAAGTACTAAAGGTTCTTCGATCTATTGTGAAGTGGTATCCATACAAGATCCATCATGAGCAAGCGCTAAATCCTGCAGACAAGGAGAAACGAAATCAATCTGCTAGAATTTTTTTAGCCAGAATAGCCGTTGACAATTCATGGCCTTGGAACATTTTGTGGTCGGACGAGGCTCATTTTATACCTAGACGGAACAGTTAATACTCAGAACTGCCACATATGGGGTACTGCAAGTCCTAATGATGTGCATGAACAATCTCTTCATCCTGCTTACATTACTGTATGGCTTGGTTTTACTGCTGATTTAAATCTTCGCTCCCTCTTTTTTTTCTGAGGAGAACACTCTTCATGGCCTCGTTACCGCAACCTTCTTCAGCAGCAAGTCATTCCTGCGTTACAAGAACGAGAATGTTTAGGGAATACTGTCTTCATGTAAGATGGTGTACCAACTTACATTGCTCGACCAGTGACAACATTGCTTCGTGCCCACTTTGAAGATCAACTGCTTGGCCACCGAGTTCTCCGGACTTGAATCCCTGTGATTTGTGTTTGTGGGGATTCCTGAAAGATCGTGTTTATGGAGGAAGCATACGGACTCTGCATGAATTGAAAGCAAGCATAACACGTCATGTTGCTGCAATTGACCGAGAAACCCTTCGTGCCACTGTTGAACAAGCCATAACACGCTTTGAACATGTGCTTGACGTAAATGGAATGCATATTGAACGTATATTGTAATTAAATAAAGTTTCTAAGTTCCAAATTGTGAATTTTGTTTTTCATGCGCCGCCTTCTCACCTGGCGGTTGAAATTGGAACTAATTATTTTATTGCACATTTCTGTTCTCCATGATCCATACAAGCTAAGTATCACGTTTCTTCGACATCCTTCCACTAGAGCGGACACTACGTCGGTCTTAACAGGGTAACTTCAATTATAACCACCCTGTATTTTCAGGGTCAAATTAATTTAAAATGTTGTTGCAAAACGATAACTGATTAACAAACATTTCGCAAAGAATTGAATAAATTTAAAAGAATGAAATTTGATAATCGATGACAATCTGCATTTAAATGTACGAAATATAATTTCAACACTTTGCATTTCAATAATACTCGAATACAGTTTGAAGAATTGCTTTCCATCGTTGTAATGACATTTAAAAGTTGCAATGACGTAACTTTCATTCTTTCTTCAATCTTTAAGTTATTATTTTCCCAATATTACAGTTCACGGATTTATGTAATATTTTTTCGTATGATTAAAAATATTATTTTCTTTAATTTTTAAATTTCGCAAAATAATAGATATAATTCTTTTAATTTGTTAACTGATAAATTAAAAATAGTTAAGTTATATTAACCTGTTTTGAAGCAACACGTGGGATATTTTAGAATGAACTCGCAATTTTGAATCTTAGTCATACGGTAGAGATGCCATCTAAGTTGGAACCCTCTTCCCAAACCTTTGCACCCCTATAAGTGAGAAGATTTCCCTCCAGAAGCTATTTTATTTCAGATAATTCCACATAAACTGAGAATCTTTGATAGAAATTTATTTCAATCACGGGCCCTACTGATGCCAAAGCTGATAACAGCTGCTTAACTATTATCAATACCTTATTAGAACATAACAGCCATACACATCTTAAACAATAAATCAACCGACTTAGTAACTCAATAAATCAACAGATTGGAAAGATCTAATCAAATTCAGACTGAAAAACAAATTTTAAATGGTATTCGTAGCTAAAATACAGAAATAAGAAATTCGAATTATCCAACTAAAAGACGAACTTTGATATTCAGAAACAATAATTACTTTTTCTCATATAACATATTTTTGACACCAAAATGGAAGCACTTGATAGCAAAGACAATTATTTGTAATTTCTCATTAAAGAGAATGTTTTTAATCTGATTACTTTTCTTTTATTTTTAAATCTAATTTCTTTTTCGAGTCAAATGTGAATGTATTTTCTTGATTTTTAACTGCAGTTCTTTTTTTTGCGTGAAATCTGAAATCAATAGTCTTACAAAATCTAAATTTAGAAAGAAAGCCTCTCTTGGTTCATGGATTTTTTTTTATTTCATTCGATTTCCCAACTTAAAAAACAAAGAAAAGAGGCGCCAAGTAAGAAAGGAAAGGGAAGGAAATGGATAAATGTATAAAATAAAAATCTATGAGAGCCTCGTTAAGGGATTGAGAAAAGAGGTTGAATATGGTAGCTGCAATCTTTCTTTACAAGCCGGGAAACATTCGAACGTCATTATAGAGGAAATGAAGAACAAAAAATGAGAAAAATAAATGCTTTTACCCATCAGGTTCAGATTTCCTTCAAAACATAACGGTTTGATTAATTATAGACTTCCTTTTCTGAAATTAAGTTAACAATTAAAAAAAATGGCTAATGCCAAAATTTGATTTGGAATTCTATGGAGACATGTTCGGTTTTTCTTTACTAATAATTAGTTAAATGAAGAAAGTTTTTAAGTTAAATTAAAAAACAAACAATTTTGTCCACTTTCTGAAAAAAATAACGTTTGGTAGTTTGAATTGCTTTGATAACTATTTGAATACGAAAACGGGTTCCGATAACGAAGATCTCACAGAATAAACATAAGGGAAAACTAGTTCTGGCAGTTTGTTTGTTTTGAGAGAATCGATGATGGTTCCTTCGTGCAAGTCAAGAATAGTTTGATTACGTTAACGAATGCTTTGACTACGAACTCATGTTAGTGCAATGAACGCTTACTAACAAACTTAAGAAAAAAAGAACCCGTTGTAGGTTGATTTGCTTTGTGAGTATTGATGAAATTTTTTTCAAAGAATTGTAGTGGATGGTCGTTAAATGGGAAGTTCCGACTACACGCTCAGAGAGTGAATACATCTCGGAACAAATTGAGAAAAAAAAGCGATGTTGTATGCATTATTTGGCAGGATTCCAGTTAATTGAATTACCTTCAACTTATTGGCAGTGCGTTGGATAGATGACCTACTGGTATTGGGTGAATGAGGACTTCAAAACGAACAACAACAAATAGTAATGGATTGATAAAGAACAGATAAAAAAAGGTATACCAATGAAAATAAAATATTGATTTTATGTAAATCTGATTTTTTACTTCTAAAAAATCATATTATGGGGAATTAAAAATGTGTGCCCAAAATCTGTGCCCAAAACGAAATAAGAGATATGCAAATATATATATGCAACAAAACAAAATAAGAGACAAATATATGCAACAAAACAAAATAAGAGACAAATATATGCAACAAAACAAAATAAGAGACAAATATATGCAACAAAACAAAATAAGAGATATGCTGGCCAGAAAAATACTCAAATAAATATATAAAATCATATTTTATTTCGGATGCCCACGGCGATTTCTATGTTCACCCAAAATAATTTATCCGATCATAGAAAATTTTTGGAAAATGAAAGTATTTATTAGAAGAAATTTACATCGTCTGCTGTATTTGAACCTTTAATGAATATTTTATAATTCATTAAACACAAATTTTTGCATTCACTGAATGACATTTAATATAAATGTTAAACTTTAGAAACATATTTTTAATTTTCTATAATTATTTCCTTATTTTTAAATAAAACATTGTAATAATAGCAGATAATACAGAGTAATTTTATTATAAACGTTGGTACAGCATGGTTAATTTTCCCTACTAGAACAAAATCTTCACAAATAGAATCCAAAGAATCGAATGATGATGACGAAATTACATTTCTAACAGTGGGAAATCAGAGTGACTTCTATCATACCTAATAAAATAATTCCATCTATGAGTACTAGTATTTTCAATGTATATGCCATTGTACTCGCTACTTATATAGACACCGAGAAGCAAAAATAAATAAATGAAATAAAATATAAATAAATAAATAAATATAAATATATAAAATATATATAAATATATAAAATATATAGAAATATATAGAAATATATAAATATATAAAATATATATAAATATATAAATATATAAAATATACATAAATATATAAAATATATAAAAATATATATAAATTTAAAAAAATAAAGGATTTAGTGTCGCAAACCAAGGAATGAAGCACAAAATATACATTAATTACATAGTTCTTATTTACGCAAATATGTTTGTTTTTTAAATTTTTTGCCAGAGTTTTGAATAATAATAGTTTAAAGTCTGCAAGCACAAATGTAGATATTATTCTTTATCTGATTTTAAACCCAAAATTTAAAAATTGTATAAATTTGTATTTCATTTCCAATAAATGGAATTTCTAATTACGTTAAATCGATCTTTTTTGTTGCTAATTACCATGAAAGTTGAAATTAATGAGATTATATGTTTTAATCTTCTTATTTTAATAATCTTTATTTATTATTTTTAATCTTCTTCTTCTTATCATTATTATCACTATCTACAACAAGATGTATTCTTACAAAGTGAAAAATACTTTATTTTCATTATAAAAATACTGTTAATAATTGAAGTTTAAATAATATTGAAAATGAAGCAATTTTAATTCGTTTGAAATAATTTGAGAGTTTTCATTGTGTTTCAAGAATAGTTAATTAATTATAATTTTTCTCGGAGCAAGTTTCGTTTCAATCAATAAACCAATTCACAAAATTAAATTACCCGATAATCGAGCAGAAATTTTAATTATGAATGCTTGGAAATATGATTAAAGTGATTTTTAAAATCAGCAAAAGAAAAATTTATGTTAAATGCAAAAGGAAATCAACTTAATTTTCATCTTCAATTCCCTTTCCTAATTTACGATTTTTAATATCTTTTTTAAAGTTCAATCCAAGTAATTTTTGTTTTAATTTAATTTGAATTGCACTGAAGAATGGCTTTTGAACTGATTTTTCTTGCTACTTTAATGAACATTTCAAAGAGATTGATAAAGATCATTATAATCTGTTGAAATCGTAAAACAAGAGATGCGTTTGAATTGCTAACATTTCAAAATAAAATAAGTATTTAAAGTGGATATCTCACAAATAAATGAGTGCATTTGTTTTATAGATTTCTTTGTTGTAATTCCAGCATTTTCTGGCAAATGTATCAATAATTTTTCTTGTATTTTCCAAAGTAAAACAGAACTTTTCAAACAAAACTCATACATTACGGCTTATGTCTCTTTAATTGCAAAATATTTAAATGGTTATTATGTTCAGATATGAACTATATTAAAATTGTCTGGAAATTAATTGTTGCTACTTTTGTATTGTTTTATGGTTGCTGAACTACGAAAATGAGTCGCGCATATTTATGAAAGCATCAAGGAAACTAATTTAACAATTTAAATTATGTAGAGTTACTACTCTGTAATCTAAATAAAATTTTTAAAAATACGCACAGAATAGAAATTAAATTAAAAGTTATTTCTCGTTCATTGATTTATACAACAGTCATATTTTAATCTTTATTCGTAAAATAATTTATTTTATGTTTGCAATCGTCGAAACAAGTAATAATTGCAGAATTGTGAAAAATTGATATTGCTGTAATCATAGATTATATTTAATGTACAGTTTGTTAAATGTAATGAATTGAATATTTTTCATTTCCAATGTTAATATAAATATCACAAGCATGTAAATGATAACATAATGTTTGAATACTTTTTCTGCTCTGAATATAACAGTAATTGATGATCTTGTTATATACATTAAATATAATTGTCAGAGTGATTTTGAATTCTTAATTTTTAACAATTTCTTTAATATTATGAAAGATGTTTAGAAAATAAATTTAAAGAATCAAACTGCTAAAAAATAAATTGAAATAAATTGTGTTTCAGACAGATGAGCTATTTTTTTAATGGGAAAAAATTCCAAAGTTTATCTGAAAGTATTACCACAAACCACAATTTTTTCGAGCATTACTTTCTTTATTATTATTTTTTAAAGTTTGCACAAATTTATGGCGCACCCTATATTAATATATAAATAAAATCTTCTATTTCTGAAACAAAAATTACCATAATATATTGCATAAAATATCACTTAAGTTAATTTTTACAAATGTTTGTGATACTTTGCTTTTTCTATTAATTGATATATCAGCTAAATAATTTATAATGTAAATAAATTACCTTACTTTGTTGCAACTTTCTTCACTTCCAAATAACGCTAAATAGTTACTTTTAGGGTGATTTAAAATTTAAGACAAATAAATCTGATTTTCATGGCAAAATCTTTTTATAGTAAAAAATTAGACTAAAAATATTTCTATGGGGAAATATATATGCTTTAATATTTATATCTATATAAATGGTTTCAATGAATGAAAAAAATAACTTAGTAATAATTTTTAATTTATATTTTAATAAAAGGGATTACAATTTTTTATTTGAAAACCTTTCTAATTCACTCCTAAAATGTAATAAATAATTTACTTTATTAATCAAAAATTAAATTATTTGAAATTTATATGGAATACCTCATATTAAATTGATTCTTTAAAATTTGAAATAAATTCAATTTTTTTAACCATTTTTCCAAAACACAGACTTTACAAAATATAAAAGAATTAAATTTTGATTTTGCATTAAGAAACGATAATAATCTGTCACACAAATTAAGTATGAAGAATAGAAACTACATTGCAACAATTTTACGGGAAGCGGAATCTTCTTTATTGTGACAAATTTCTACTTGAAAATTTGATAAGAACTTATATTATTTGATGAGACACTTATCGGGCATTTCGTAATGTTGTGACGCTGGATCAACCAGCGACGAGGCCAAATTTTTTTAGTTCACTGTGTGTGTTTGCTGTCTGAAGTTTAAGAGAACCCTTTCAAATTGAGTTATGGGAGCTAAGCATATTATCGGACGAAATTTTATGTCATCAATGATGGATGCGTTCACTGAATTAGATAAACTTCTTCTCACACACTGAAGTGTACTCCACTTTGAGCAAGAGCTATCAGTTTTCAGTTTCCTTTCAGTTTATCACTTTATTTCTCGGTAATTAGTTATTTTAATCTGATTACTGATAATGTTTTCTTCTAGCGGTAAATAAGGGGATGAAAGATCTCGTTAAGTTAAAATAATAACGTTGTATCTATCAAAGGGGAAAAGCCGTGGATATTTCAAGAACTGTTGGACATTTCTTTCACGAAAGGTGGAAAGATATTTAATCTAAATAAAAAGAATCATTCGATTATTAATACATATTGGAAAGAATTAAATAGAATACAGAGAAGAAGAAACATTTCAATTAAAGGCAATATTTTTAAAGAACTCATTTTATTGTAATAATATCTGAGCTATTTCGATTCTTACATGCAAAATGCACTAAGACAAATTATTTGACCTCAAGAGTTTCAAAAGTAACCATAGTTTAGACCTGCTGTGGTAGGAAAAGGCGATTTTCTTTCTGACATTGGCCACAGACGAATATCGGACCACAATAATCGGAAGCGACATACGCCATATGGATAAAAATTTAAATGCGACTTTATACTAAAATGGTAGATTTCTCTAAAATTTCAGACCAAACTCGAAAAGGTATGACTATCCGTAGACTGGTCTTTCTAATATGCACGCAATAACCTCATTCATTTAAATAAATAAAATGTAGTATATGTTATTGTTACGAAAATTGCATATATGAATTTTTAATTGCAAGCAAACGATCAGAAACTTTCTAAAATGATTAATTGATTTTCATTAGTTAATTTTATTTAACAATTAATTTTTTACCTATTAAAATCTATATGTCCTTACATGGAAAATATTAATTTATATTTCGAGTTTTCATTTTCTTTGAAAAAACTTTTTTGTAGATATTTTAATTCAGCTTATTTATTTTTTCTGATTTAATTGAAAATTGATTTTATGCAAATGACATTTGAGTTTAAAAAGAACGTTTCTTAATTTTTTAAAATATAAAATTGTATTATTTTACTGGTATGGTATTATTTTAATGGCATTAATTGAATATTTGCCTTTTATAAAATATTAACTTGTAGATTTAACAGTTAAATATAATAAAATAATATTTTCAGAATATGTCGCATTTAATGGAATAAGTTATATATAGAAAAAGAATATATATTTTTTTATACTTATATAGTCAAATCTAGACATAATAATACTTTTATATCAATAAGCTACAGGCATACGTTTGTTAATAATAAAGCAGAATGTGTATGATTGTGCATGTGTTTGAGATATCTAAGACAATCATTTGATATGGAAGAAAGAACTTTGGTACCGATAGACTTAGAGCAGTAAATGTACAGATTGGAAAACTTTTTTTTAAAGAAATTAATGAATCAAAATTTGATTTTAATGTTTCTCCATAACATGTATTGGAAATATCATAGAATAAAATTGAATTTCTCACCATGTTAAAATTAAAGGCATTGTCTTTTTAATTATACTATTTTTAATACTAAGTAGATTTTTTCTAATTTTTAAAAAAACTTTTTACATAATTCAATTTACATAATATTCGAAAAAATTCATTAACCCAATGAAATTCAAGCCAATATTCATTTATTAATTGTTTTATCAAATATCTAACGTTTAAAAAAATCTAAGGTTTGTTTTCAAAATGTTATGGCATAAAAAAAATACAACGTCAATACATCAAGAAAAATTAAAATTAACACTTATGCAATAGAACTGAAGAATAAACAATTTTTCAGATATATTTTTTCGCTGTCATGTTTATCACATTTTGAATCAAAGAAAGTTTTTTTTTTCAAAAAATATTTCGAATATTTAAAACAGCCTTGAATATTTAAAACAGCCTCATTCAGACATAGAATGAAAACGAAAGAAAATTTTTTAATGATTCTAATGATGCTAAGATAATATGCTGAATTTTTAATAATTTAAGTACCAATTACATTAACAATACAAAGCATCACTTAAGAAATTAAAAATTTCAATAAAGGAAAATCAAATCAGAAAAATATTACAAGCAAATGTTTTAAAGCGCTGCTTTATTCAAGAAATATTTTAATTGTCTTGAAAAAAACTCTATTAATTGCTCAATTGTGCCCAATTATTTCCATATAAAAACAATTGATGACATGAAAGCAATTTAATCGTCACTAGTTAATTTTTCAAATGCGGAAATAATATTTAAAAGGGAAAAAATCTAAATTATGCTATATTCTTTTATCATTAAAATACATTTTTTGGCCAAAGTTAATAAAGAAAATGTATTTTATAACTTCAAGCGATTTTTGTCGGGAACTGATGTTTTCATTTCTGAATATTACTTTAGATTTAGATTACTTTAGATTTTTTTAATTGTAATAATTACGAATTTTAATGTCTTTATTTCTTAATTTAAATGACTTCAGGCTGAAAGATTGTCTTTGTCAGAGGGCGGACGATGGTTACAGTTCCAAAAAATACATAAACAGCTAAAATATTATTATTGAAATATTTTAATCACAAAGTATAAAATATTACTTTTAATTACTTTGATAAAAAAAAATTCAAATGGTTGCAGTTAAAAGACAATTAGTTTAAAAGTTACGATTATTGAGAGAGTTTCTTTCCATTGTAATGCTCTTGAATATTTCAATCCAACTGTGATTTACAACAAAGAATTTTAAAAATAAGAAAAAGGAAAAAGTAAATAAATAAAATG